>CM076571.1:982463710-982676641 GCA_034641835.2 Pinus albicaulis
CATGTTACATCCTGATCCTCTATTCCCTTCACGTTCTTCACTTCTTGCCACCATAGGGTGGCTTTATCTTTTAGCTGATAAATAGCTAATCGTGCCTTAAGACCACTGTCATAATCATACACCTTGAAGTACTTGTTCATATTAATTAGCCATGCCTCTGCTACTTCTTCTTTTTCTCCATCGAAGGTAGGTGGCTTAATCTTTCTGAATTCTCCATGTAATTCCACCTTCTGCCTTTTTCCTACCTTCCGTTCAGTTCCATTTTCAGATTCAGCTTCATTAAGGTTTCTGTTCGGATTACTGCGCTGGGACAGACTTCTTTATTTTTGACTCATATCTTGTTCATCAGTTTGCTGGTCGTTTCCCCCTTGGTGTTCCCTATCAACACTGGGATTTTCATTCCTTTGATTTTGTTTATTGGACAGGCTTTTTAAGATCCTTTCCTGTTCCTGCATCATCCGGGCGTTTTCCTGTCGTACCCTCTCCATTTCTTCCTGCAACTGTTGTACTGTATGCAATAAGATGCGGGTCTGCTATTGCTGTTCTTCAATCAGTCGGTTTGAACGCTGGTGTTACTCAATCCCCAACTGAACCCACATCTCGGGGTTGCCCCCTGGCGGAGGCTGCATTTCTCCGGCATTTCGATGTGACTGTTGCAAAGGTGTCCGTCTCACTTGTCTTTCCATATAATTATCGGACTGTGCATAGATAACACACATTTTTAACGTTAGTTGGCCCAATAGGGCCCAGTGTTGTAACGCCGCTCTCATACCACTTGTAACAACCAACTACACAACATTTACTTACCATAAAAAAAAAATTACGCAGACATTATAATTCAAACCTAATTCTTCACATTATCTAAGATATGCAATCAATTCAACTCGTACAATGGATAAGGTGTCAACCTACCTGTACTTTCCACGCAGATCTGTCACTATATAGTTTATGCTGAGTACTATGACGTTGGTGTTGTTTTACCATATTACATAACAGGTACTCGATACAATTAATTATTGAGGAGTTATCATGGTTAAAACCCTTTTTAAAACCTTTGTGCCCTTTACAATTATTATGGTAGAGTTATTATGGTGGCATTATTATGGTTTTACGCTTTCAACGTTTGCGCTCATTCATATGGACTGTCAACTCTTGATTAAATTCGGATTTACGATGGATTAATGTTTTGATCCATGGTACCATCGCCTTCCACGTGGATAACTCTACGCCGTTGATAGGGTTTACATCTGACGGCTGTGGCGACCTCGGGTTGCTAATGACCTTGGCGATTAACCGCTTCCCCGCTCATTTGTTCATTCGCTGGAGGGTTCTGGAGGCTCTGCGAGGGTTGTGAGGGTTTGGAGGTTCCGGAGAGCGATTTCCATGGTGGCCCACGGTGAAAGACACCCTACCCAGCACAACGCCTCATTCCGTCAGGTAGCTGCCCTTGCGCAAATCCTGTAGGTTAACTCAGTCTTCCTTCATCGAATGTACGCCTCTGTTCCTGTTGAAGGCATTCGATTTAACACAGTATTTAGTTGTTTTTATTTTGGCACTGGCATTTATTCTTATTAGCTGAATTTCTTTTTTGTTATGGCGGCAGGCTTCGGCGTCTTTTTCCTGCTCGCGATCTACAGGTATAGCTAATTTTTCTTAATTAATAACAGAATCGTTGGTATTTGCTATAATCTGCTTTGTATTTTTATTCTAACAGTCTCCATGCGTTTAAATGCAGGTAACACCCTACCCTTCTCCGTTTACTCTGCCCGCTTGGAGGAATTGTGGTCGCGTAAGGGTTTAAATCTTCGACTCTGTCACAGGTACTTTCCCTCATGATTCGAGACTCCTTGCTCCTTGCCCGCCGGCATTCCTACGCTTGGAAAGAATAGATGGAAAACAGACTATGGTCTGAGAACCTGTACATTTTTCTTTTGGCAGTCTTGGGGGCGGCTCTTTGTTTAAAAGCCGAGTGTAACTTAGGGTTTCAGTTGTTCATTCTGTACTCGAAGGGTTGTCTTTCAGTTTTCAAGTTTCTTTCCTCAGACGCTGATGAAACTTTGGATTCTTCAGTTATGTGGCCGGGTTCCTATTCCCGTGCTTACTTTGTTTAAAGAATTCTGGAACATTTTGTTTTCTCCTCAGTAATGTGAAATTTCCCCTGTTGAACAGTTTATTGTGATTCTATGTGTGCATGCACAGTGCATCTCGACATTTCCAATTGCGCTCAGCTATGGTTATCATTTTCGTAATGGAGTTTTTTTTACTTAGCGCTATATAATTAAATAGCTCGATGTTATGGTTCTTTCTGAAAATTATTTAATCGTTTTTTCTCTTACAGAATACACATGTGCTATGATTTAGACTTAGGGGCTTTTTCTAGTGCTCTGGTTACATGGCCACTGGCTAGAATTCTATGAACACTGCTTATCTTCTTGTGGACATGTTTTTCCAATAATGCATGCGGTTATACAAAACAAGGGTTTCTGGAATTTAGTAGTTCTACAGGGTTAATTTCAGCTATCTGCGTCTCTTTTCCCTTGAGCTTAATTTTTGTCTAATATGGCCGGTGTCCGGACCACCTGTCTCGTCCGAGTTTATCATAGACAGGAGGCAATCTATCTAGATTCCTGAGTTTGATCAGGTGTCCAGATTCACAGCTCTCCTGGGTATAATAGTCTTCTGTTTTCACACTGTCTGTGGCTATTGTATTGGTTGTCCTATAACAAAAAAACTAAAGTAGATGCCATACAACCCTGTCTTGTTTTCACAGTTATTCGTATATAAATAAATGCTATTACAGTGCTTTCTTTATTACTTTGCTTTTACAGAAACAAACAATAACCTGCTATATTTATCTGTGGTTCCAATATGTCTAGTTTAAAAAGAGATTACTAAAGATGTTGGTAATAAAGAACAGTAGTTGTTCCTACATTTCCACAGAATTATAAATAAAAGAAGATTAACTAATTATTGACAGCACCTCATGTAGCAGACCAAATCTTTTCTTCCATGTAAATCCAGAAAAACTACTTGCATTTTACTTATCTGTGTCCGAATTCAATTGATGGTACTCGTTACCTCCCGTCCACGAACTGGACAATCACGTCTCCCAGTTCTCCCCCGAGCTCCAAGCCTGGGTCTGGTTGAACACAAACTTCTGGAGGAGAGTTCTCGGGACAGTCCGGTCCACTCTCCAACTCCAGTGGAAATAGAATTTCTGGAGAGTTCTCAGGACAGTTCGGTCCACTTCTCCAACCCAGAATTCATCTGTTCTGGAAAAACTTTTCCAGCTTACACAAATTCCTCTTTCTTTTCCTTTTCACAGAACCCCTAACTCTCATTGGAATTCCCTTTTTATTCCAGAGTTTTCTTGGGGTAACTGTAGTAACTGTTTCATTATGTTCAACTAACCCAGATTTACTTTTACCATCAATTATTTTTACTCATGAAGTAATTTTCACAAATTTAAATCTTTCTTTTATTCAGAAAACAAAATTAATCTTGTTCAGATACTTCTTTTAAAATAACAGTAGTCACAATTAGTCCTTAACCAATAAATCTTAACCATTTGTTAGTGGCTAAGAGGGTGGTTACATTCTCAGAGCGCAAAAGATATGAAAATAATACTTTAGCAGGGTGCTTTATTTAGTGGGCAAAATATATTTAACCCGTGCATGTATTTAGTCTTCTTTATCTCTTCAATGAACGGATAAATTTCGGGATGTTGGGAAAGGTGCCCGGAAGATATGGAAAAAAGTCGTCCCCTTAACTGGACGCTGAATTGAGTTTATTTCTTAGAGAGATAGAAAGTGCTGATAGAAAAGAAATTGTTTTTAGGGTGATTTTTTGGACTTTTCAAAATTTAATAAAATTTTTATTTGTGTTATTTAAATTGTTTTTTTTCTATTGTATATAGATTTATCATTTTTTTCTCAAATTTTTTATTATGCTTAAATTGCCTACCAAACTTATAATTTTAATAAATTCCTAATTAATTAAAAAAAGTTGAACTCAAAAAATCCATCATAATTGCCCAACAATCTCAATAAAGACAACTCTAAAAGAAAATCCTTTTGGTATGATGGATAACAGGGAATTCAATGACAATTATTACAAGCTCAGTAACAAGGTAAAGGAATAAGCACAGATTACGCGTGGCTGAATCGGTGGATAGCTTCTTTAAACGATATAATTTTCGTTTTGGTTTCCAGTTGAAAGTGCCTGGATATATACAAATAATTCACATGTCGCCCAGTTATTCGAAGATATGCCCGTATATTAGTCCTAATGGGAATCATTTCAACCCCTGGTTCTGCGACTCTGAGAACTCCGCCTCATATGCAAGTAAATAAAGAATAATGAACCAATGGATATCCACAATTTATTATTAATTACACCGAAGGTCTCTCTTAAGGCGAGGTTTCCCTCACCCTTTCGACTTCTGTCCATGTCCAACGAGACAAGTTTGGACATTTTTTAATCTTTATCATCCGCTAGTGTACTACCATGGCGTGACTCATTACACGTGTTGGATTTTTTTTTCTTTTTCTGGCGTTGTTTAAACAAGTTACAAGTTGGTTCTATGTTATCATAAACGAGAAATGGGAAAGGAAATTGGAAACTAAACGAGAAACGAGAATGTTATGAGAAACGAGTCCCTAGGTTTCGCATATATAAGAAACAAGGAGAGAGAAAAAACAATATTAAAGGTTAAGTGAATAATTATAAATATCCAATATTTCATGTGTAAAATTGTAAAAAGATGTTAATAAATAATGATTTAGTTAAAAAAAAAAAAAATCTGCATATCCAAAAATTTAACCAATAATTCTCTCTGAAATTGTCAACTTTTTTATGAGTTTTATTTTTGAGATTAATAATAGAAGGAACATATGCAAACAATTAACTTCTTTTTAAGGCTCAGTTTTGGACTCTGCAAAATCTATGTTGCATCCAAGTTACCAAGTTCATATCCTGCTTTATACATAAGCCTTACCTCTACAAAAATGTCATTGTCATAATCCAAATGAATACACACAAACAACTCTTAAACAGTTTAGATAATTCTAGAGAAGAAATGGAAAAGGAACCATGGTACTCACCGCTCCTAATATAATTAAAGGCTATTTATTGTAATCCATTGATATCAATATCATTCACTCGAATACCTAGTGTAACCCATTGTGATTCTATAAATCTTACCCATCTCATCTTTTAATTAGACTTTAAAACTAATTAATAAAAAAAAGCAAAGATCCATTTAGTTATGTCACATGCAAGATGATTTTCTTTTAACATTCTTTCAGGTTTGATTTTTCCAAATTCCAGTAACTACAGGTACATTATTCATAAGTAACAATTAATTAATTAAAGTTTGACGCTGACTCGGCAAACCATCTTGCATCTTATCTTAGCATAGCCTTGAAATAGGCTAACTCTATTTGAAAATGACATACTCGATCAGTTATTGCTAATATTTAGATAGATCAATACAATTGGAAAATTTCAAATATTTTTTTAGCAAAGTTTGAGTGTAGTATTTCCCAAGTTGGGGTTTTAAATTATAACTATCTAGGCGACTTAAGTACAAATATGACGCAATTGTAAAGGTTGTATCCCTATGCATCAAATCTTGTACCTAAGAAACGATGGTGCTTAATCTAATCGGTTGGAGGTGTGGAGCTAACTGACCCTTTCCTCTGCTCTACGCCTTGGTTACCTCTGCTAAATGATAAATCTTCTTTCATTTACAATATAATCTGCCTCAAACTTTTCCTTACTGGTAGTCACAACAACTAATTTACATGCACAACTGTACATCTATAAATTTACATGCACAACTACACATCTAAAAAAGGCAAAGGTGACTACCGTTTGTATTAGCCACCTATAAAATTTTCCATATCAAATGGTGGCTAAATCATTTTTCAAGCCTTCAAGAAACAAGTTTTATGATAAATTGTTAATTCTTGAAGTCTTAAGAAGACAACTTATCCCTTAGTAATCTTCACTATTGTTTCCCTCATCTACCCTGAAAATTCAGCTGTTTGTAAGGAGAAAAGACTACTGCAAAGACCCATTTTCCCCTTCATTTTTTACCCCTTCTTCCACTCATACTTAACCTCCATTTCATCCCCTTTTCCTCATAAAAATTCCTCCATTTTCATCATTTTTACCTTCAAAATCACTTCAAGACCCTTTTAAAATCATCTAGTCTCCTTCCATTGGTTTTAAAAAAGCCTTCTTTCCTCTACCGAAACCCTCATTTTCCCTTAAAAACTCTGTTTTAAAAGCCAAAAGACAGTATTTTTATTATATAAAGTTTTAGCCCCCAAGGACTTAACTTTCATAAACCTCCGCTTCATAGGACCTTAAGCCACGCAACCAAGCATTTAAAAGATCCTAAACCCTTCTTCTAAACCCTCAAAAACCTTTGTTTTCCTTTATATTTTGTAAAAACCCGACTTTTTCATTAAGTCCGATGGTTCATTGTTTTAATGAAAACCAACCGTTGATCTAAAACCGATCAACGATCGATGAAATCTTGCATTGCGCATATTCATTGGGCACATTTGAAAGGCCCCTTCCTTTCTTTCCGATTCCGATGAGCCCCTTTGGGTTTAGACCCCTCAACCACTTCCCCACCATAGAACCCGGACCCTGGACCAAGTGTTAAGTCCCGAGCGCTAATTGCAATCGGAGGTTTGCGATGGCCTCATTTCTTTTGTTTAAAGAAAAGCCCCGATGCGATTATGTTTTATTCTGTGGATCTCCACCACATTCTCCACCATTGATCCTTTAAACAAATCAATGACCCAGCGCTAATCGCATCAGAGTTTTCTTTTTCGTTTAGCATATTTTAAAAGTTATGGCCCCCTCTGATTGGCCACCTTCTGATGGATTTCCAGCCATTGATCTTCCCGCTAGGCCTAGATCCGACGGCCCACATCGTTCTGTTCATAAGCCCATACCTCTGCCTTTGGACCTACGATTCATTCCTAACCGTCGATCTCTCTAAAGATCTGACAGTCCACATATAATCGCATCGACGCTTTTTACCCCTTGCCCTCACCGATCACGATCTTCCGATTGCATCTGGGCCGTCCATACACTAGGATCCGACGATCCAGATCAATCATCCCTTCCCTTTGTTATTTCTCAAACCTCGCTGTATAAACTTTCCGATGAATCTCCGCCGTTGATCTCTGCAGATCAATAGCTTGCATTAACCCAAACTTCGCCCGACCCTCACCTCATATTTTATTCCACTAACCCAAAGATTTAATCTGGACCGTTCATTCCTTTCATCCAACGGTCTAGAATAAACCCGATAGGCCCAACTCCTTTGGGTCCTACCTTTCTCCAGATCAAATCTCCACCGTTCATTCCCTGATCGAACGGTCCAGATTAAAACCGCTTTGACTCTGCCCCACATCTTATCGCCCGTGCATCTATTCTCCATCGCGCTCTCTTCACAGCCATCCAATCTAAGACCCCAGATCTGACGGCCAGCGCGCGGTTTCACGTGATTTTTAACTCGAAGGTTAATTTTTCAAAATCACGCGATATGGGTGGTTTTAAAAGGCCACGTGTCGGCTAGTAACACATATCGTGTTCAAAAAGTTAAACCGCCTTCCTTCCTTTCTATCGCGCGAAAACAACGGTTTCTATGGCCGAAACCACCTTACCCCATTTATATTACATTCTGTCATTTTTAATCTCCGTTGTTGATCTCTGTAGATCAACGGTCCCAGTTTACTCTCACCCTCCCCCCTTTGCTCCACAGAACTTCATCGATCAACCTCCGCCGTTGATCTCTGTGGACTAATCCAATCCAACGGCCCAGATTTCATCAGACCATTAAACTATCGTCCTCCACCATTCTTCCAAAGGATTTCATTACGAAATCTCCTCCGTTTATCATTTCACATCAATGGCTCTTGTTTTATCCCGCATCCAAACTTCTTTTATGCCTTTTTCGCTGTCGATTAAGGTTTTCGACCATTTTTCTTTATAATTTCTTCCGTTTCATTATAAAGTGGCCCCTCTACATTATATATTTACAATTGATCTCAACCGTTGATCTTTGTGGATTAACGGTTATGACTTAATCTCCCCACCTTTTATTTTCAACCGCCTCTCCTTTTAAACTCTGCAAGAAATCCTCGCCATTGGATTTTTTCATCCAACAGCTGCGATCTACCCTCAGCCTCCAAAGCAGTCTAAAACCCAAATACGCAGGATTTTATTAATTTTTTCTTGTTTTTTGCAGGTTTTCGAGGTTTCTGAACTGTTTTAAAATAAAATCAAAGGCTGGAGATGAAGATCCCCCAGGCCTTTATGCATGAAGTAAATCATTCTGCAGGGTTTCCCATGAAATTTTACTGGTGCCTCATGAACACTGGCAACATTATAAGAACCCTCTGTGATGTCTGCACATCAACAAGACACAGAAAAAATTAATCAAACAAAGAGTATCAGTGTTAAAGAATAAAATCACAGTAGAGACGAAGAATTGAGGATTGATTACACATTTTTGAGGGATTATAGCCTAAATCGACTATCTAAAACCTAATCCACTCAATTAAACATAGTTTGAAGAACATAAGATAGAATTTAGGCCTAATTAAGCCTAACACACAGACTTAAAGAAAATTAACAGTGATTAAAGAAGGACAATCAAATATATCAGTTCGAGAAAGCCTCCACTACCACAGCAGAGGCTAATTGAATCCTCTCAGCTACCAAAAGCCACTTGCAGCCTCAAAGCATTCAAAAGAGGCCTAGTTATTTCCAGAACAGAAGATATTCGCCTCAAGACAGCTGAACAGTTAATTCGACCAAAGGAACTTTTTGTAAACTGTCAGCAGAGTTATTACAAGGATAACAAAGAGCCTTAAAGTCAACAAAATCTTTCCAACAAGCTTAATACTTAATGTAAACCAATTAATGCAGAGGAAATATCAGAAAGTTTCTCCATTGAGCCCCTTAAAGGTCGAAAAGCATCAACTGTATTAATTGAACCTAGAATATCATTTATCCCATCCCACCTCCTCATTTCTTCTATAAATATTTCAGTAGAGGATGAGATAATGTTGGTCACTGCATATCTGTTACATGTAAATATTTTATTGAAGCTACTGTAAGCTCTGTTTGTAATTGAAGATATCTAAGTTGAGATGAGAAGTTTGAAGTTGTAGAGACCCACTGGACTTGAATATTGTAATTAGTTTCAAGCATTAAATACAAGTTGATTTATGGGATCCTGGTCTATGTCAACGGTGATGTTTTTCTTATTTTAAATTGTTATTTTATTTCTGTTTCCATTCTATCCATCTTCTCTGATAAAGAACAACAATTATAGAGTTAGGATTTACTGTCAAAGGTACCCTGCTCTTACTGATAAGCTTTTTCTACATGTTTTCTTCCAAAATTGTGTATTTAAGAATGATTTAATACAGTCCAAGAAGTTAGGAATGCTGGCGTTCCCTCGTACTGCTGTCTAAACTAAACATTGTTCTTAAACGTTATTTTCAGTTTTTTCCAAGTAAAGTTGAATTAGGGAAGTCTATGGTGAGCCCTGTCCTCTAGTTTTATCGCCAAAGGTTTTTTGAAATTTTTTCTAAGAGTATGTTGAAAGCAGGATAGGTTCAAAGTCCTTACCTAATCTTAGACTATTCTTCATTATCTTATGTGTTGTCTTGATAAGTTTGCTAAGTAAAGTTGAACTAGGGAAGTCTATGGTGATCCCTGTCCTCTAGTTTCTTCTCCAACAGTTGCTTTGAAAATTTTCCTTTAGAATATGCTGAAATCAGGATAGGTTCAAAGTCCTTACTTGATCTTAAGCTATTATTTTTGTGTTTTAAATGTTTTCTATTGAAATTGCATCAAAATAAGGCTAGTTTCAAAGTACTTACCTGATCTTAGATCACTTTTATGTTTCTCCTTTTAGTGCATGCCAAAAGCAGGATAGTTTCAAAGTACTTACTTGATATTAGGCTGCTCTTTGTTCTTCATTTGTTTGATTCCCCTTCTTATTGTTTCATTCCATTCCATAAAATCAACTTTAAAGAGATCCTTAGACATAGATGACTTGCCCCATGGACCACTCTTGAACCTTGTTGTTTCAATTAAATCCTACTATGACTCCATAGCCCAATGGATTGAAGTTGTTTCTTGCATATCTTCTTAGTTGAATCAATCTTTAACTTTCATTCACCTTCACCCTTCATTTAGACTTCCTTCACCTTCACATATCTTTGCCCAACCAAAAAAAACAAAACCTTGTTCTTAATAACTAGCCTAATATCACATTCAAATGCCTTGAAGATAAATCAATATTTGCACTTATAGAGAGATCCCTCTCTGGATTCAGGAGGGCTAGATCCTAGAATCCCAAAGTGGTTCAAGTTTCCTCTCCGCAGCTTCAATCTCACCAATCCGTTGAAATTACAGGGAGCTAACATTTCTGGTGACTCCACTGGGGAGTTTTGAGTGAAATTACACATATACATTCATAAGACCTCAAGAAAAACCCTTGATTCAAGAACATTGTTTAGTGCAGTACAAGTATCCCTCTTCAAGCACTACCAAGCAAATGGTAATCATTGTAAAACTTATTTGAATTAGTGACAAACTAAAGAAACCTTAGGATTCTCATAAGAGCTTATCAAACCTTGAAGGAATCAACTAGCTTAGCCATAAGAGCAAACTTTCTCTATCTCGTCACCGTAGCTAAGTGTTGAAACAGATTTAGGACACTCTTAGAACCCATAGGACTGAAAAAACTCAGAAAACCCAAAAATATTTCAGATTGGTATTCAAATAAACATGGTGGTGGACCATAAAACCTTTACCTCCGAAAGAGCTAAAAATTTCCACCTGGTGACTCCACAATCCTAAACATACCTTAAGACTCCACTGGGAAGACCCATTATCATCATAACATCATATAAAATCAGTTAGAGGACTTTAGGATTAATGTTTTCTTGTTTAAAAAATCAGTCAGCCTCTTAAAGATTGTCATATTTGGTTAAACTTTTCGTGTTTATTTGGGTCGGAAAAACACAACATAGTGGCTCCCAGAAATATTTATACTAGAGCTTATCCTGACCCAAACCCTCCTGAGATAGTTGAAAACCCTGAAAGAATCCTTAGGAAGTCTCCTGAGATTAAATCTTCAACTATTTTCAGATCACCCCATAGAGCTCATTCTGTCCCTGAAAACCTTGCAGCTCTACAAAGTCCACAAGTTGACTTAAGAAATCCAGTTAGAACTAGGTCATCTGAGGATTTAGATCAGTTAGATTCAGAGCCTTCACTTTCATCTCCAAAAAGAAGTGAACATCCTGGTAGTAGAGAAACTACACCACCTAATTTACATTTCCTTCACAATTTAGGTGTCTCTCATCCAAGATCAGCTCAACAATTTATTGTTGGTCCCTCCACATCTGTTCTTCATACATCCACTATTCAAACCACTCCATTCTAGCCCACTTTCCCTCTTGTCAACCCACCACTTATAAACCCCCCACTTTTTCCACAACCTCCTATCATGGCAACATGGTATGCTCCCTTGGTCCTTCCTTTACTATTAGTCAATATTCCACAGGACTATCAGTCCAAGATACCTTTGTATGACGCCAGTAATGCTACTACTGCTTCACAACATGTGGATAAGATGAATGACTACTTTGACATAAATGAGATTGATGATGAAACTGTCAAACTTAGATTATTTGCTCAGAGTTTAGGGGGAGAAGTAAGAAAATGGTTCAAAGGCTTAACCCCTCACAGTATAAATGATCTCCAAGCCTTCCATCGTTATTCTTAAACAAATGGGAACTAAAGAAAAACCCTCTCCAAATACTTTCGGACTACAAAAATCTCCATAGAAACACTGGGGAAAGTGTACAAACTTATTGCACTAGGTTTAACAGTGTTTATAACGCCCTTCCCCCAGATTTAAAACCTCCACAAGGCTCAGCTTTAAAAAAATTTCCTGAAGGATTTGATCCTAAAATGGCCTATCAGCTGAGAGAGAGAGATCCTTTAACTCTTGAAGATATGCAAAAAGGAGCTCTTGCTGTGGAAGTTAATTTAATGGAGAAAAGAGCAAGAATGAGAAATGAGAAGAAAGTGTCCTTTAGAGAGGAATCTACACCTTCCACATCTAACTCAAAGATGGAGAGAATGATGGAGGAGATGATGAAAAAGATGAGCATTATTGAGAGAGCACAAGCTAGTCAAAACCAAACATCTCCTCAAAATAGAAATCAAAACCAAAATCAGAATTTTAGGAGAAACCAGCCTCAGAATAGACCAAGGGAGGATGATCAACAGATCACTCCTCCTTTTCATCAAAAATATGTAAGTGAGGTTGAAGAAACAAGTGAACAAACAAAGGAAGATGACATCAACATGCTGGGAGTAGACAATGATGATTTTGAAGTTCATTACACTAGAAAACAAGGTCTATACACACCCTATGATGATAAAAGAGCCGAGGATGAAAGTTATTATCAAGAAATGGAAAATGTCATCATAGAGACTCAAAAAGAGTATGACCTTAGGAGTAAAAGCAATCAGGAAACTCCCAAGACTAAGACCTCTGAAATTTCTGCAAAAAATAGCCCTGTGAATAAAATCAAGACTAAAAAACAGAAAGATAAAACAGTGGCTGGAAATTCTGATAAAAACAAAGAGAAAAGCACTCAAAACAATGAAAAGCAGAGTGCAGATCTTAGTAGCGTTAGCACCTCAGCTAGTGCTCCTATTAAAAAAATTCTAACCAATTTAAATAGAGAATATCAGCAAGCTGATCTTGCTGATAAAATGGTGGTTAACAAAGATGAAACAAACCTTGTAAGAAGTCATCTACCTTTTAGTTTGGAGCAGGAAATTGCCAAGATAAAGATATTTGTTCCCCTTACTGAATTATCCACCCAAAATGTGTATAGATCCCAATTTTTTAAGGCTTTTAACATAGAAGAGAATAATGACACTGTCAATATTAATGATGACCAACCAGATTGAGGGTAGATATCATATTTGGTCCTAAGATTGAGGGTAGATATCAAGAGGGACCAGGTCCTCCTTTTTATGTTAGTTTAAATGTTCATGACAAAATTTTGCACAATGCCATGCATGACTCAGGGGCCTCCCACAATTTAATGCCCAAGGCCATAATGGAGAGCCTAGGCCTTGAAATCACTAGACCTTACAAATATCTTTACTCCTTTGACTCAAGCAGAGTGAAATGTTCAGGCTTAATCAAAGACCTCTATGTTAACTTAGCACAAATTCCAGCCAACTGTTTAGTCATGGATATTGTAGTGGCTGATGTACCCCCGAAACATGGTATGCTATTATCAAGATCTTGGGGAGCTAAGTTACAAGGAACTATGCAGATGGATATGACATATGCAACTATCCCTGTATTTAATCAAACTAGAAGACTTTACAGGGAGTCTCATATGCAATACATGGTTACTAGCCAAGAGAGACCGCAAAACTCTCCTCTTTATTCTATAAATACAGGCCTTGAATCATTTATCCTTTTCAACGATGAAAAATTCATTGAACAAGTGACCTTAATTGAATTAGTGGCAGATAGAGAGGAGGAGGGTGCCAAAACATAAGTGTCAAAATAGTTTGCTAAACCAGAAACCTACATCAAACAAAACATAGGTCTAGAGCTACAAATCATTCATCCTTTTCTTTTAAACCTTTAGATTTAAGAAAGCAGTCCTCAACGCAATGAAAAACCTGAGGAATTAAAATGAATTCAACGAAGTACTGATCTTCAAGAACAATCCAGGAGTGCACTAGATGAAGAGGATAGTAACCAAACTAATGAATCTGAAACTAGTCCTCTTTGGAGTATGCACTTTGATGGATCTTGTACTAAGAGTGATGCAGGTGTGGGAGTGTGGCTTCAAAATACAATGAACAATCATACTGAAGGGAATTCCTGCAAATTAAACTTTTAGTGCACCAATAACATAGCCGAGTATGAAGCCCTTCTTTTATGCCTACATTTATTGAGGAAATTAGGGGCCAAAAGAATAAAGGTGCATGGTGATTCTGAATTAATAATTAGACAAGTGAATGGGGAATATACTGCGAAACATCCCATACTTTGAGCCTATCGAAACAATGTCATGCATTTATTGAAAACATTCAAGGAATTTAAACTAATTTTTGTCCCAAGGAACCAAAATATCCAAGCTAATGGTTTGGCTTTTGCTGCTAGAATGTGCCTGACTCCTTATAAAACCAAACAATGTACAACTCAAATAAAATTTAAACCAGCCGTTCCTGATAATGGGAAATATTGGAAAGTGTTTGATGGAGACAAACAAATAGAATACTTCCTGCAGTCCAGAAATGAATTTGAACTACCAAGTTCAGATTCAGACTTTGAAACAGACTGTCCTAGTGAAGAAAATATACTTGATAAAAAAGAAGAGTCTCCAGAGATGGCCGATGTAAATATGATGTCTAACAAACTTGAAAACATAACAAAAAATGTTGCAGAATTAGAAAAGGAAGACTTGGAAACTCTGCAGTCTAAAAATCAAAGTTTTCCAAAGGGACTGGTCCCTTTAGAAGAGTTGTTTGATTTCAATGACGTTGCCAAGAAACCAAAGTTGGAGCCTGTCGAGACTGAAGTGGAAGAGTGTAATATAGGCAGTGAACTAAAACCAAAGATGATCAAACTGTCTAAAACTTTACCAGCTCACATCAAACTGAAATACATAGAGCTGTTTAAATAATTTTTCTAATGTTTTTGCGTGGAGTTATGAGGATCTAAAATCCTATGACACTAAAATAATTCAGCACAAGATACCTTCAAGGAAAACCAAAAGCCATTTAAACAAAAAATGTGCAGAATAAACCCTGTTCAGTTACCTTTGGTTGAGAAGGAGATCAAGAAAATATATGAAGCTGGTATTATTGTTCCTATTAGATATTTAGAATGGGTGTCTAATTTAGTGTCAGTTAGGAAGAAAACATGAGAGATTAGGCTTTGTATTGAATCTAGAGACATAAACAAAGCTTCATTGAAAGACAACTACCCTTTACCCAAAATGGATCATATTTTACAAAGGGTAGTTTGTTCTGAAAGAATTTCTTTGCTAGATGGCTACTCAGGATACAATCATATATTAGTACATCTTGATGATCAATTAAAGACAGATTTTACTACACCTTGGAGCACTTTCATGTATGTGAAAATGCTCTTTGGTTTAATGAATGTTGGTGCTACTTTTCAAAGAGCCATGGACATTGCATTATTGGAAGAATTAGGTTACTTCATCATTATTTACCTTGATGATGTCACTGTTTTTTCCAAAACAGATGAAGAGCACTTAGAACACTTGAGAAAATCATTCCAGAAATGCAGAAAGTTTGGGATATCTTTAAATCCAAAGAAAACACTATTTGGTCTCCAAGAAGGTAAACTTCTTGGGTGCATAATATCAAAAGAGGGAATAAAGATAGACCCAAAGAAGATTGAGGCTATATTGCAAATCACTCATCCTCGAAACATCAAAGAAATTCAATATTTCATAGGAAAGATTAATTTCTTGAGAAGGTTCATACCCAACTTAGTTGAACTCCTTAGAAACATTACAAACATGCTGAAAAGAGAACAAGGAGTTAAATGGACCTTGGAAGCGAAGAAATCTTTTGAGCTGGTGAAACAAGCATTAACCAAAACACCAGTTCTAATAAGTCTTGATTTTTCAAAAGATTTTTACAATTTTTCATTTTCATCAAAACATACGATAGTTGCTGTCCTATTGTAGAAAAATCCACAAGGACAAGAGCATCCCATTGCATTCTTTAGAAAGGCATTGAGATATGCTCCTCTGAAGTACAACATTATGGAAAAACAAGCCTTTGCCTTAGTCAAAGTCTTAAAAGAATTCAGAGTTTACATTTTGCACTCACACATCATTGCCTTTGTCCCAAATTCAGTTGTGAAAGAAATTCTAACATAGGACCCAGATGGTAAGAGAGGTAAGTGGATAGCTGTGATACTTGAATATGATTTAAAAATCAAGCCCACTAAACTCATTAAAGGCCAAGGTCTAGCTAGATTAATGGTTGAATCCAATTTTGAAGTTCTTGATATAAATATGATAAATTCTTTAGATGAACAAGAGGTATTGTCAACTCCCATTATTGAAGACCATTTTATGAATTCCTCTTGGTATTTTGATATTCTATATGTTTTGCTCAATCTGAATACACCTCCTGGTTTATCAAAAACAAAGGCAAGGTTTTTAAAGTTAAAAGCTGTAAACTTCTGCATTATAGATAAATGTCTTTATTGGAAAAATGCAAGTGGGTTATTACTTAAATGTTTTCCTGAGAATGATGCAGAGAAGGTTAAGCACAAGTTCCATGAAGGAGAATGTGCAGGCCACCTCTACTGGAAGACTACAACTAACAAAATATTTAGAGTTGGTTACTTTTGGCCCACCCTCTTTCAAGATGTACATAAAATGATAATTTCCTGTCATAAATGCCAAATTTTTGATGACAAAAGAAAATTGCTTCCCTTACCTTTGCATCCAATCACTATTGAAGCTCCTTTTCAAAAGTGGGGTTTAGAATTCATAGGAGAAATCCATCCACCCTCATCTACCCAACATAGATGGATTCTCACTGCAACAAACTACTTTACCAAATGGATAGAAGCCATCCCTTCTAGGAAAGCCAATAACTCTGTCATTATAAAATTTATTGAGACTCATATCCTGTCTAGACTTGGCTCTCCTAGGAAGATCATTACTGATAATGCTGTAAATTTTGGATCCAAGAAGATGGTTGATTTCTATCACAAATATCAGATAACATTGGGACATTATACTACTTATTACCCTCAAGGTACTGGGCTAGCAGAATCCTCAAACAAGAGTTTGGTGAACATAATCAAGAAGTTGTTGGAGGACAACAATAATTCTAGGCACACAAAGCTAGTACATGCACTATGGGCTGACATATTGACACTTAAGAAATAAATTGGAATGTCACCCTACCAGCTTGTGTATGGAATAGATGCAATTTTTCCAACCAACCTTGGTGTACCAGTCATGAAGCTGATCCAAGAAGTGCAGTCTGAAGAAAATTACATGATCAGAAGAATAAATCAGACTATACATTTTCAGCAAACCAGAGAGGAGATCTACAACAGAGCATTACAAAAGCAAGAGAGCATCAAGCAGATTTTTGATAGAAGGACAAAGGCCAGTGATTTCAATGTTGGTGAAAAAGTGTTAAAGTGGGACTCAAGGAGAGAAGACAAGGGCAAGCATGGAAAATTTGATAACTTATGGCTTGGCCTTTATCTCATTCATTCTTCTGCTGGTAACAATTCTTATTTCTTGCAGGAATTGAATGAAGCTGAACTGTTTGGGGGTCCTGTCAATGGCAGGATTCTCAAACATTATTTCTCTTGATCCTATCATGTTTGGAAGCCTTTTTATATTTTTTCTCATTATAAATATTTCATCCATCATTGCATTCAAAGTTAGAAAAATCAAAAATAAAAATAAAAATAGAAAGAGAAAAGAGGGCAGATTGTAACAACAAGAAAGGTACAGCCCCTACCAAAAAGAGAAACAAAATATGAAAGTGTGCAAGCTTAAATGTCACTCCTAAGAAACACACTCCTAGTTAGTCATACAGCCTAATCATGACTAGTTAGTTTTAAATTTACTGTTGATAGGTTAGTGAGATTAGATTTTCCAAACAGCTTAATCTTGGCTTATCAGTTAGGTAGATTAGGATAGGAAATAAAGGTTCAAACAAGCCAAAAATCTGAACCTATGAGTTTCCAAAAGAAGAATGACTCTATTCTGTTTAAATCATGAGTCAAAGATAGAAGTGAATTGGTTCTAATATGCCCAAAACTTGAACCAGAAAATAATGTAATACAACTCAAACAAATTTAAAAGCAGAGCTGAAGAAAAGAGAAGCGTGTTCCTAAAACTTTCAGATCTTAAGCCTTCACCATTTTGATTTAATTTTCTGCAAATAATTATCTATGTGCATCTTGTTTTTATGCCATATATCAGCAACAAGTTAGACTGTTTAATCCTAACTTGTATGATTTTAAATGTCTTGTTTCAGAATTTAGAGAATAAAGATCTGTTAGACCGTTTAATCCTAGCAGATAGTATATTAGGTAGAGAAGTTTATGAACTCAATTGTTTAAACTGAGTTCATGGAGAAATGAGAAGTAGACTTATATTAGTTTTTTGCTTTCAAAATAATAAAATGTTTTTGAAAGAGTTTGCCAATCCAACTGCACTCTGAAAAGAAGAAAAAATTTTAGATCAATAGGATTGGGTAGGTAGAAAGCTTGTTTGATAGAGTTCCATTGATTTTCATGGCTGCTAACATTATGAGAACAGAAGAAGATCATCTAAGTGAAGAAAGTTGCAGCCCAATGGATGAAGCATTGATCAGCGCCCAGAGAATTCAAGTCTGAAGTTCTTGACACCTTCAAGAAGGTGTCATCTTCATGTGGAGCCACTGTTAGCCACCTACAAAATTTGTCATATCAAATGGTGGCTAAATCATTTTTCAAGCTTTCAAGAAACAAGTTTTATGCTAAATTGTTAATTCTTGAAGTCTTAAGAAGACAACTTATCCCTCAGTTATCTTCATTTTTGTTTCCCTCATCTACCCTTAAAAGTTTGATGTTTGTAAGGATAAAAGACTGCTGCAAAGACCCATTTTCCCCTTCATTTTTTACCCTTTCTTCCACTCATACTTAACCTCCATTTCATCCCCTTTTCCTCATAAAAATTCCTCCATTTTCATCTTTTTTACCTTCAAAATCACTTCAAGACCCTTTTAAAATCATTTGGTCTCCTTCCATTGGTTTTAAAAAAGCCTTCTTTCCTCTACCGAAACCCTCATTTTCCCTTAAAAACTCTGTTTTAAAAGCCAAAAGACAATATTTTTATTATATAAAGTTTTAGCCCACGAGGGCTTAACTTTCATAAACCTCCGCTTCATAGGACCTTAAGCCCCACAACCGGGCGCTTAAAAGATCCTAAACCCTTCTTCTAAACCCCCAAAAACCTTTGTTTTCCTTTATATTTTGTAAAAACCCGACTTTTTCATTAAGTCCAACAGTTCGTTGTTTTAATGAAAACCAACTGTTGATCTAAAACCGATCAACGATCGATGAAATCTTGCATCGCACATATTCATTGGGCGCATTTGAAAGGCCCCTTCCTTTCTTTCTGATTCCGATGAGCCCCTTTGGGTTTAGACCCCTCAACCACTTCCCCACCATATAACCCGCGCCCTCGACCAAGTGTTAAGTCCCGAGCGATAATCGCAATTGGAGGTTTGCGATGGTCTCATTTATTTTGTTTAAAGAAAATCCCCGATGCGATTAAGTTTTATTCTGTGGATCTTCGTCGCATTCTCCACCATTGATCCTTTAAACAAATCAACGGCCCAATGCTAATCGCATCAGAGTTTTTTTTTTTGTTTGGCATATTTTAAAAGTTATTGCCCCCTCCGATTGGCCACCTTCCGATGGCTGCCCAGCCATTGATCTTCCATGCTAGGCGCCTTTGGACCTCTGATTCATTCCTAACCGTTGATCTCTCTAAATATCTGACGGTCCACATATAATCGCATCGGCTCTTTTTACCCCTTGCCCCCACCAATCGCGATCTTCTGATTGCATTTGGGCCGTCCATACACTAAGATCCGACGGTCCAGATCAATCCTCCCTTCCCTTTGTTATTTCTCAAACCTCGTTGTATAAACTTTCTGATGAATCTCCGCCGTTGATCTCTTCAGATCAACGGATTTCATTAACCCAAACTACGCCTGACCCTCGCCTCATATTTTATTCCATTAACCCCGAGATTTAATCTGGACCATTCATTCCTTTCATCCAACGGTCTAGAATAAACCTGATAGGCCCAACTCCTTTGGGTCTACCTTTCTCCAAATCAAATCTCCACCGTTCATTCCTTGATCAGACAGTCCATATTAAAACCGCTTTGACTCTGCCCCACATCTTATCGCCCGTGCATCTATTCTCCATCGCGCTCTCCTCACAGCCGTCCGATCTAAGACCCCAGATCTGACAGCCAGCGCGCGGTTTCGCGTGATTTTTAGCCCGAAGGTTAATTTTTCAAAATCACATGATATGGGTGGTTTTAAAAGGCCACGTGTCGGCCAGTAACACATATCTCATTCAAAAATTTAAAACCACCTTCCTTCCTTTTTATCGTGCGAAAACAACGGTTTCTATGGACGAAACCACCTTACCCCGTTTATATTACATTCCATCATTTTTAATCTCCGTGGTTGATCTCTGTAGATCAATGGTCCCAGTTTAATCTCTCCCTCCCCCCTTTGCTCCACAGAACTTCATTGATCAACCTCCACTGTTGATCTCTGTGGACTAATCCAATCCAACGGCCTAGATTTCATTAGACCATTAAACTATCGCCCTCTGCCGTTCTTCCAAATAATTTCATTACGAAATCTCCATCGTTCATCATTTCAAATCAATGGATCTTGTTTTATCCCGCATCCAAACTTCGTTTATGTCTTTTTCGATGCCGATTAAGGTTTTTGACCATTTTTCTTTATAATTTCTTCCGTTTCATTATAAAGTGACCCCTCTACATTATATATTCACAATTGATCTCAACCGTTGATCTTTGCGGATCAATGGTTCTGACTTAATCTCCCCACCTTTTATTTTCAACCGCCTCTCCTTTTAAACTCTGTAAGCAATCCTCACCGTTAGATGCTTTCATCCAATGGCTGGTATCTACGCTCAGCCTCCAAAGCAGTCTAGAACCCAAATACGCAGGATTTTCGTAACTTTTTCCTTTTTTTGCAGGTTTTCGAGGTTTCTCAACTGTTTTAAGAGAAAATCAAAGGTCGGGGATGACGATCCCCCGGGCCTTTATGCATGAAGGAAATCATTCTACAGGGTTTCCCATCAAATTTTACCGGTGCCTCATGAACACTTACAACATTATAAGAACCCTCTGTGACGCCTGCACATCAACAAGACACAGCAAAAATTAATCAAACAAAGAGTATCAGTGTTAAAGAATAAAATCACAGCAGCGACGAATAATTGAGGATTGATTACATAGTTTTGAGGGAGTACGGCCTAAATCGATTTTCTAAAGCTTAATCCACTCAATTAAACACAGTTTGAAGAAGATAAGACATAATTTATGCCTAATTAAGCCTAACACACATACTTAAAGCAAATTAACAGTGATTAAAGAGGGACAATCAAATCTATCTATCCGAGAAATCCTCCACTACCACATCAACGGCTAATTGAATCCTCTCAGCTACCAAAAGCCACCTGTAGCCTCAAAGCATTCAAAAGAGGCCTATTTATTGCCCGAACAGAAGATAGTGTCCTCAAGACAACTAAACAGTTAATTCGACCAAAGGAACTTATTGTAAACTGTTAGAAGAGTTATTACAAGGATAACAAAGAGCCGTAAAGTCAACAAAATCTTCCCAGCAAGCTTAATACTTAATGTAAACCAATTAATACAAAGGAAATATCAGAAAGTTTCTCCATTGAGCCCCTCAAAGGCCGAGAAGCATCAACTATATTAATTGAACCTAGAAGATCTTTTATCCCATCCCACCTCCTCATTTCTTCTATAAATATTTTAGTAGAAGATGAGATAATGTTGGTCACTGCATATCTATTGCCTATAAATAGTTTACTGAAGCTGCTGTAAGCTCTGTTTGTAATTGAAGATACCTAAGTTGAGATGAGAAGTTTGAAGCTGTAGAGACCCACTGGACTTGAAGATTGTAAATGGTTTGAAGCATCAAATACAAGCTGATTTATGGGATCCTAGTCTATGTCAACGGTGATGTTTTTCTTATTGCAAATTGTTATTTTAGTTCTGTTTCCATTCTTTCCATCTTCTTTGATAAAGAACATCAATTATAGAGTTAGGATTTACTGTCAAAGGTGCCTTGCTCTTATTGATAAGCTTTTTCTACATGTTTTCTTCCAAAATTGTATATTTAAGAATGATTTAATACAGTCCAAGCCGTTAGGAATGTTGGCGTTCCCTCGTCCTACTGTCTAAACTAAACATTGTTCTGAAATGTTATTTTCAGTTTCTGCCAAGTAAAGTTGAACTAGGGAAGTCTATGGTGAGCCTTGTCCTCTAGTTTTATCTCCAAAGGTTGTCTGAAAGTTTCCCTAAGAGTATGTTGAAAGCAGGATAGGTTCAAAGTCCTTACCTAATCTTAGACTATTCTTCTTTATCTTATGTGTTGTCTTGATAACTTTGCTAAGTAAATTTGAACTAGGGAATTTTATGGTGAGCCCTGTCCTCTAGTTTCTTCTCGAACAGTTGCTTTGAAAAGTTTCCCTTATAATATGCTGAAAGCAGGATAGGTTCAAAGTCCTTACTTGATCTTAAGCTATTATTTTTGTGTTTTAAATGTTTTCTATTGAAAGTGCATCAAAATCATGCTAGTTTCAAAGTACTTACCTGATCTTAGATTAATTTTATGTTTCTCCTTAAAGTGCATGACGAAAGCAGGATAGTTTCAAAGTACTTACTTGATATTAGGCTGCTCTTTGTTCTTCATTTGTTTGATTCCCCTTCTTATTGTTTCATTCCATTCCATAAAATAAACTTTAAAGAGATCCTTAGACATAGATGACTTGCCCCATGGACCACTCTTGAACCTTGTTGTTTCAATTAAATCTTACTATGACTCCATAGCCCAATGGATTGAAGCTATTTCTTGCCTATCTTCTTAGCTGAATCAGTCTTTAAATTTCATCCACCTTCACCCTTCATTTAGACTTCCTTCACCTTCACATATCTTTTCCCAACCAAAACAAACAAAACCTTGTTCTTAATAACTAGCCTAATATCACATTCAAAAGCCTTGAAGATAAATCAATCTTTGCACTTATAGAGAGATCCCTCTCTAGATTCAGGAGGGCTAGATCCTAGAATCCCAAAGTGGTTCAAGTGTTGTCTCTTCAGTTTTAGTCTCACCAATCTGCTAGAATTACATATACCTAATAGTTTGAACAAGAGTTAACATGAGTTAGGAAAGGAAATCCTGAAATGAAAGAGAAACGGAAGTGAAAACGAATGAACGTTTCTGGCGACACGAGTTTTTGGCCACTAAAAACGAGAACAAGCATATAATACGAGGTTTCTTGTGTCATCTCGTTTCTAGAGCCATTTTCCCAAAGAATGCTGACCATCGTTGTGTTTCTGGTAACAGAGATTTGGTCTAGATTGTGAATTTCTAGTTGAAATTAAGATAAATATGACTGTGGTAGTGTTTGAATAGTTTTTTTATAAAATGAGTACAAAACCATCAAGAATTTCTGGAACACCCAAAATCTTGAAATTTGTAACTTAGATTTTGAAAAATTTATGTGAGAGTTTTTCAAAATCTTGCCAGAATTTCAATTGTTTTTCGAGCAAAATGGTGACTAGTCTGGTTGTCATCCTTCCTCTACCCATAACTTGAATTTATCTTTTTTTTTTCTCTTTTTCCAACGAGGCTAAGTGAGTTCTCATAATTTAAATCTAGGTCAGGGTCACCCCAAATGTTGGATGGAAGAACCATCTACCCACCAATGGAATGCTATCACTATAATTGTGGGCATATTGACACCTTGGGATAGTTTAATTTTGATTAGTATTTAAATGAGACTTTTTGGAAAGTTTCCTGGCTTATTTTCCAATCTAATTTGTTTAGAATTTTAAAAGGATTCATTGAAATCACAAGTTTAACATGTTAACTCTTCATAATAGAAGTGCCACAAGGGTTTTTAACATTTTCGAATCTGTATATACAACTTAAAACTCACTTTAAACAACACAAATCAAGGTTTTGCCACACAATTTTGAGTTGAATTTCAACCAAAACTCCCTGAGAAACTCCAAAAAGTGGCACTTAAAAAAGACTACTCCATTTAATTCTTGGGGGACTAAATACCACACAAACCAATTGGTCTACAACTTATGGGTGTAATTTGAAGTTATCTTTAAAATTTTGAGATTTGTTTATGTTATCTCTAAAATTTGGAATGAACTTCTTAGGTTCTTGAGTATTAGTGATGTAATATGTAGAAATCAAGTGCTCTATATATTTTTAGGTATTGAATTCATTTATACATTCAAAAACACATTTTAAACAATTTAAATTCACAATCTTATAAAAAATTATATTACTCGATTCTAGTGAAAAATAACAAAAAATTCTAATATTTTTATTGTCGCATCAACAATTCCTATTTTTCTTCAAGTAGAATCCATCAATATAGCAAATGATGTTGATAATGTTCCCAAATTTGAAAAGAAATATAAAACCGATAATAGATCTAGGTATGAATGGATGACAAGATCTTCGTCAATCTTCACAAATATATTCACTAGTGTTTATTAAAAGTGTGTGAAATTCTTCAGCAAATTCTAATGTACTAAAAGTATATTAATTTTTCAATAAATATAAGATAGTAAGTATCAATTCAATCAAGAGAAATAAAAATAATATGTTATTGCTTTTATGTTCCACATTTCCATATTAAACACTTTGATTAAGAACTTTGCCCCATTTCACTTCCAACTTCTATGTTGTTTAGAAAAAAATTAGGTTTCCAATTCGATAAATCCACATTATAACTTATTTCCATAGAAAAAATATTAGAAGAAAAAGATAAATAATGTACATATATGTTTTAAAATTTAATATAAATATAAATGGTTTATTGTTTAAAATTAGTAATTATTAATAAGTGAGCATCATCAGATGTAATGAGTGTTAAGTGGATTATTCAAAAATCATGAGAAATTAGTCAATTACGACTACCTCTCATGGAAATGGTTATAATTGAATGACTTACTTAACACAGTTGAATCCCAAAAAATGATATCTAATATAATGCACTGCGAAAACCCCTCAATACATAAATACAAAAGAGTAAAGGGAGCTCTACTTGAGTGATTCATGAGGTACAATACTTGCTAAGGTTTTGCAAATGGGGTAGAAAGCTAAGTGGGCTTGATTGTGAGGAAAACTCTGCAGTTAAGTGCACTTGAGCTAGAGGCGATCTGGGATGGGTGACCTCCAGGGAAGTCCTGGTTACCTGGTGTAAGCCCTAGACGTGATGATTGACACTATATGATTCATTTCACTAGTTTTAGCACCATTTATTCACCCCTGTGAGCATCACCCGATGCAATGAGTGCTAAGTGGACTATTCAAAAATCATGAGAAATTAGTGAGTTACGAATACCTCTCTCTAAATAGAAAAACAATTTTGATTACAATAAACAAAAAAATAAATAAAATCTTATGCATGTTTAATTAGTTGTTCATATGCCTTAATATAATATAATGTAAAGTAATTAAAATTAAAAAACAAAATGTGAGTAAGATTCTTAAACCATATACTTTTCAAAAATATTTTAATACGCAAGCAACTTCATATATATCTAATTATAGAAAAAAATGTTAAAAAAATATATTTTAATGTTGTATAGAATAAGATATCCAATGTAGGTTATGAATAAAATATTTATATATGAATTAATATTGACATCTACTTCCCCTGATTGGGGTGCGAGGAGGGGAGAAGGCCCGCACATGGACCAAAGAGATGACAACACAAAAGTGGGGCAAGGTAGGTGGGCGGCCCACCCAATGTCACCACATACTGTGAGCAATAAAATTTGGGTTAGTCTGTATGAAAGTGAGTTGTAACGTTGTGGGTGACATAGTCAATGGGTGATATATGGCAAGGTGCATGCCTTGCATGCAAACAATATTGTGTCGCATTTGGAGCTTGAGGGAGTAGGAAAAGTGGGCGAGCGCGTTTCGCTACCAGTGGCATATGTAGCACAACAATGTCAAGACAACTAGTGTGACGAAAATACGCAGGCTTTGGTATGTAGTGCAGACCCTCTCCTTTCTTGTAATGGTGGTCAAGAGGAATGAAATAATGGAAAAATGGTAGGGTTTTCTATTTCTTATTCATGGGGTTATAGGAATAGGGATTGGGATGTCGTCAACCTTCCTAAGCATTCCTTCCATAGTCTGTAACATGAATCCATGGAAGTCTTTACATGTGGGAATTGGGTATGAGGGAAAGACGTCATCATCAATCTTTGGGTTTTCGTCCTATGTTAAAATTAGTAATTGGGTGGTATGTTTAAGATATTTTGGGGATTCGGGGGTTGGAATGGCCGACCCATTTTTTATTTTAGTTGTTGCCTGTGTACGATGAGTCATCGAAGGTTGGCAGGGGTTCGGGGTAGGATCTGGTATCTTTGTGCAATTCGATCAAGCGAGTGGGGAAAAAGTGAGCACTTGGGTCCTGTGGGTATTTCTAAGTTGGTGGAAAAGAATCCTGCAAGGAGGAGTCTAGGGAGTCAAAGTCTGGACAGGGTTGAAAATCAAGTAGGGAGTCAGGGTGGGGGTTTGGTCTTATGTCAATTGAATTGTGAAGTAAATGTTGGGACGGTTTCCAACCTCAAGGCATCGGTCGAGAGAACATGGGTTCTCAAACTCGTCCAAGGTCAGTCCAGGACAGATGGTTATGGAATGGATTTTCTCAAGGAAAAGGTGTGAGGTGATGGTTATATATGGATGAATGGTCTTAATAATGCTTTTATCTGCGAACTACTTTCAGGTCAGTCTTATTCGTTTTCTCCTCTGTCTCTCGCTTTACGGGTGATAGCCTTGGAGAGGGCACAAGAGGCATTATAGCTGTCGACATACTTTAATTTTCAAAGAGTGAAGGTTGAGGTTGCGGATAGTAGGAGGGGTTGTCGTGGCAATGGAAATTGGAATAGAGGGAAAAGGAAGGCCCAGGCCTCCACCAGTCGTCCTGAAAGGAAAATAGGTAGGATAACTGGGGAGGAAACTATGAAAAAATTGTTGCATGCTTACAGTGAAGGATCTTAGGCACTGGTGAAAGTGGAAATTTTGAGATGGGAAATAGAATTGAAAGTGAAGGCAATAGAGGAGTCGATCCAAGCGGAATACTAGGAGCCACTGGAAGTAGACACGGGACATACCTGAGGCTAGTTGACCTTGTTTAAACAGGTCGTCCAAACCTAATGGATTATGAAAATCCTCCTGGAAAGAGAAATGACAGACATGCAACAGCAACAGGAAGTACCTAATCAGCCAGACCATCCCTAGCCCCAGCAAGAAGAGTCGAGTATGTCAGTCATTCATAAGGAAATTGAGTCAGTCTAAGTTCAACTATTCCACAAGAATGGCCGTCTTGGACACATGGAAAAGAAATTACAGAGTATGCAGTAGCACGAGATGGTGAGATCGAGTGCTAAGGACCCAACCCCGGTCGAATCATTTGAAGATTGACTTCTACAACTCATGGAGTATTGGAAAATTTGTGTAGTTTTGTCTTAATTATTTCAGATAGCATTTACATTTATGGTAGAAATAATAGATGGTCAATAGAAAAGGTAGCTATTAAATCTTGGTTGGACATGCTCAAACTATTTAAATTTTGGATGGCTTATGACGATGATCAGTGGCCAGCAGACCTGGTTTCCTATGGGAAGGTTGAGGTCACCGGATACATATTTTGTAAACTTCTTTACATATGATTAATAGAAAGGTATTTCCAAGCTTACAAAATATATATATATTGACATGTACTTAAAAATATATTAATAAAAAAACAACCATTTTAATGTGCACTCATAAAATGGTTCAATGCACATGTTTTGTAACACCTAAAGAAATTTAATGCCTCTCGGCTCATGTTAGATCGGTTCTTAAGATGGTTCTATGTTGGCTAATATTTCCAAAAATTTATTCTACTAAAACACATATTTGTATTTATTAAACCTGTTATAAATATATTGAAATTAATATTTTATTTAGATACACATCTTTTGGCAGGATTTGAAAAATTATTAATATTTACAAAATTATATTCTACTACAAAACGTATTATTATTTATCAAGTCTACTACAAATATATTGAAACTAATAATTTATTTAGATACACATTTCCTCATAGGATTTGAAATCAGGAGGAGGGGATAACATCCAATTGTGCCAACCACTTAGTCATCCCATAAGGGAACATATTGTTAAAATTGTTGCAAGAAAATACTTCATTTGACTTGTGCCTTAGTCGAACGAAGAAAATTCAGTTTTCCACATCAACATGATGACTTGGATTGCAATTATCTAGAGTGAAATGGCCTTGTCTATTAGTTAAATCAGTAAATTCGAGTTTGTAGGATAGAAGTAGAGTTGTGCATGGGTTGATTTCTAAAATCTAGCAATCTAGTGGATTTATTGTTAGTTAAACTCAGTTATTTGAGCTCCAGTCATTAGTTGAGTCAGTTGAAGGTCACTTGAGTAGTTATAATAGTTGTTAACTCATTGATCTCTCAATTAACTAATCAATCAACTAAAAAAATACCTAGTCATTTATGAAATTCAAATTTCCTAGTTGAGTGGAGAGAAAATCAATAATTTTATATATTTTTGTATACTAGTTGAGTGTACAGGTTTTGCATTGGTGCAGGTAATCAATTCCCCTTGAATTTTTGCAAGGAAATATGGAATTTCCCTATTATTTAGGAGATAATTTCCTCCTGGATTGTGCAAGGAAATAAAAGGTTGGATGAGACTTGAATTGGCTAAGTGTTGCCCAGAGCAGGTTAGTCAATAGGAGAATAGGTTTACAGTGTAGGGTGTGCTTCAGATTTGAAGCAATACATTGTAATTGTTTCTCTTTCTCATCTGAATTAATGCAAAGAAACAAAGGGGTTTTTCCCAGTTGGGTTCCCTTGTAAAATCATTGTGTTCCTTGTGTTTTAACAGTTGCATGTTATTGCATGTGTTTCTGTACTGTGTTTTTCTTTCCATAAAATAGTAGAAGAAATTTCTATCTCTTGATTTCAATTTAATTTCATTAGCGTTAGAAAATTTCTTGCAATTTTTACACAGTATCGGAGCCTCGAAAGATTAAATAGAAACCTTGTTTCATATATTCTCTCAAAGAAATTTTGATTTGCAAATTTTTTGGTGCAGATTCTTTTCATTGCAGGAAAAATGTCTTTCAATGGATTGAGGCTGGAATATGCATTGGAGGGCACCTCAAATGTTTGTGCTTGGAAATATAATATGGAAACTATACCGGATGACAATGGAGTATGGGAATATACACAAACTAATATTCCAAAGCTAGCATCATCAGATGTGCACACACTTGCTTAGTGGAAGAAAGACACAACAAAAGTGAGGAGGATTATTCTGTAGGGTGTTAGAGATCATGTGGTTTCAAACTTGCGTGGAAATGATAATCCTTTTGCAATGTGGAAAAACCTCACACATCTCTTCCAGACAGCAGAGATGCTAAGAAATTTCCATTGAGAGATAAACTCAGAAGCATTCACATGCATAAAAATGAAACCATTCCTCGGTATCTATCTAGATTCACTCAGGTTCAAGATGAACTTGGAGGAGTAGGAGAAAATGTGCCATCACCCAAACTTGTGAGGTTAACACTCCTTGACTTCCGAAGTCCTGGCACAACTATCAGGATTCAGTTAATGGAAGAGACAAGCTACCAGATTGGGAGAGACTTTGGTCTGATTTGGTGCAGGAGGAGATCAGAAGAAACACTAGAGATGGTGTCACATCCATTGCAGATGAGGAAGAATATTTTTCTCTAGTTGGCAAAGGAAAGAATGATAAAGACATGAAGACCCAAGGAAAGGAATAATACAACTATAGCAATGGAAAGAAGAAGGATCTCACCAAAATAAAATTCTTTCATTGCCATGAATATGGACACTATGCAACCAAATGTATGCATAAGAAATCCAACAAGGAGCCTGCAACAAGAGCAGGAGGAGATGCTCTGGCATCTCAATTCGAGTTATATTTCACCCTCTTTGCCTGCATCGAAAGCATAATAAGGGGGAGTGAGTGGTACCTGTTTTTTGTTGCATCATATCATATAATAGGAAACAAGGAATTCTTCAGTAGACTAGAGGAGAAGGATCTCAAATTGCCCATAGAATTTGGAGATGATGGGAGGTATAGTACCAAAGGAATTGGTACTGTCACCTTTAAGAGGGAGTTTGACTCCCATGTTCACTTGAAAATCTTGGGCTGAAGAAAAATTTGATTTTTGTTGATGTACTGGACGATAGAGGTTATGATGTGGTGTTTAGTAAGGGAAATAATTTTCTAAAGCATGTTTCTACTGGACAAGTGAAACAAATTGGAGTTAGAGTGAAAATTTCTACAAACTAGAGGTAGATTTTTCCATGCATGCATCCATACCTCCAAGAGTGAGGTGGGGCAATGTAGAGCCTTTGTCCGAGACTTGCGAAGATTTGGGTAGGGTCTATAGGAGAGAAGTAGCAGTTGCAATATAATTTTCTAATGGATCATTACCCTTGCTACACGGGCTCCATATTATTCAGTAGCAGAAGGATAAATGTTAGTTGATGCAGTCAAATACTGAGCAGCAGATGTAGGCTAGTAGCAGTTAGAGACTCAGGAGATAGCTGCAACTCAGAGACAAAATCGATTCAGTATTTTGGATGCTTCTCAGTTTCAGTTGTTGTAATAGAAAAAAAAATGAGAGGGAGCTATGTTATAGTACATTCCTACAAGAGAAAGATTGAGGTTGTGCATTTAACCCTTTTCTTGCTAAGAGGGAGTATTAAAATTGTAGCAAGAAAAGACTTTATTTGACTTGTGCCTTAGTCAAATGGAGAAATTTTGATTTTCTACATCAACATGATGACTTGGATTGCAATTAGCTAGAGTGGCATGACCTTGTATATTAGTTAAATCAATATATTTGAGTTTCTAGGTTAGAAGTAGAACTGTGCACGGGTTGATTACTAAAATTTAACAACCTAGTGGAGATATTGTCAGATAAACTCAATTATCTGAGCTCTAGTCATTATTTGAGTCATTTGAACGTTAGTTGAGAATTTATAACAGTTGTTAACTCATTGATTTCTCAATTAACTAGCCAATCTACTAAAAATAGGCCTAGTCATGCATGGAATTCAAATTGCCTAGTTGAATGGAGGGAAAAGACATATTTTTATATATTTTTGTATACTAGTTGAGTGTACAGGTTTTTCATTGGAGTGGGTGATAAATTCCCCTTGTATTTGAGCAAGGAAATAGGGAATTTCCCTATTATTTAGGAGCCAATTTCCTCTTGGATTGCACATAGAAATAAGAGGTTGGTTGAGGCTTGGCTTGGCTAAGTGTTGGCCAGAGTAGGTCAGTCATCAGGAGAACATGTTTACAGTGTAGGGTGTGCTTCAGAGTTGAGAAATACATTATAATTGTTTCTCTCTCTCATCTTAATTAATGCAAATCAATGAAGAGGTTTTCCCACTATAGTTGCATGTTATTGCATGTGTTTCTATAGTGCATTTTCCTTTTTGCAGAATAGTAGAATAAATTTATGTCTCTTGATTTCACTTTGATTTCATTAACAATAAAAAATTTCTTGCAATTTCTATACATATATTAATGTTACATATTATTACTCGTGAAAATATAACTTTCTGACTAGTTTAATCAAACATGAACATAATAATGAGATTCAAATCTCTCTAGTCAAAATTAATTGAGTGTGAAACTGAACTAATTAACAATTCCTCTAATCACCAAAAAGAGATATATTGCTCATTAAAATTTGCTATATTTTTTTATATAAAAAAATAAAATAATAATGTCAAATATACTAATAAACTAATTCCGCACATAATTTTTTTAATAAAATATTAATAAAAACTAAATAAGTAAAAATATATTATATTTAAATGGTCATTTTGTGATTAGTCTCTTTGTAGGACCAAAAAAAAGAAGGAAATATTATACTTAAAACTAGTGCAAAATACATCCACTATGGAGCGTTGAGAGTGAGCGGTCATTACGTTATAGAGTTAACATCTTGACACCCAAAAAAAACAATTAAAAAACAATTTCTTCATTATTTTATATTTATTAATATTTATTAATAATATATTAATATTAATAATATGTATATTTTAGAAAGATTATTAAAAAATTTATTTTGTCCACAAATGCAACAAAATAGTTTGGACAATGGAATCTAACACCATCAAAAATCTTAAAATTTTTGGAACCTAAAATTTGAAACTTGATAATTGTAATTTATATTTTCAAAAATTTCTACCGGAATTTTTTATAATTTTGTTAAAATTCCTAGATTATTTTGTAAAATTTTTAAACTACAAATTAGTTATTTAATTATAAATAAATATTTATAGATTTTTGGCTTCTGCGATCCATTGTTAAATTATGAAGAAATCTTTCGGTAATAATCACATTACAATATGAACATTGTCCAAGCGTTTCGAACCAACCAGTGTGGTTCATCATCAGGACTAGTTGAGAGATCAGATCCTGTTGTTGAGTTTAAATAAATGTAGAAATGACAAAGTAAACCTCTAGAATAACAGATAATTTGACTTTGAAATTTAATAATGGTTAGTTCTATTAATTTAATTAATTAATAAAATCCTACAGGCTAGTTTGACTATTGAAATTAATAATGGCTAGTTCTATTTAATAGTTTAATTTATGTATAAAAATCTCTTTATTTTATTAATAAAGTTAATTAATTATTATTTTATTATAATTATTTATTTCTTTTATTATAATTCTTAATTTATCTATCTAAAAATAAATAAATAAATAATAATAATAAAATAAAATAAACAAATAAACAAATAATAATAATAATAATAAATAAATAAATTTAAAAAAAAAGGACAATTAAGAATATAAGGCAGGGATCCAACACCTGCTTATATTCCAATCGTCATTTCTATTGAGATTTACGGGTCTTTTTTCAATTTCAAGGGCCTCTCTTAACTTACGATGATGAAAATGATCAATCCTGGCTAAAACCTTAGCCTCTTCAATGTAGATATGATGGTTAGTCTTTTCCACATGCTCAGCTAGGGCAGAGGTGCGGGACCTTCCATGCCTAATGTCAGCTGCATGTTCACAGATCCTTTGGCTAATAGACCTACCCGTTTCACCAATGTAAGGCATCCCACAGGGACAAGGAATAATGTAGACACCTTTTCCATCCCTAGGGTTCAACAGATCTTTAACCGATTTAAGAGAGTTGTGAATCGTGTTAAGGGGCTTGAAGGAAGAGGAAACCCTATGCTTCTTAAGGATCCTAGTAATCCTATCAGTGGTACCCTGAATGAAAGGAAGCCTTACATTGCAAGACCACTGATTAGGCTCATTTTTATTTTTATTTTTAACTAAGGGACCTCTTTCTGCTTTAAGAAAAGCCTTAAGTCCTTGAGACTTACTATAGCCATTTTTACAAAAGATACTAAGGAGATGGATCTTTTCTCCATCAAGGTGAGACTCATCAAAGATTCTCAACACCCTAGTGGCTAAGGTGTTGAGGACGCCTAATTTTTTAGCATGGAAATGATGCGAACCCGCATGAAGATACTGCTCAGTATGGGTTTTCTTACGAAAAACCTGATGGGAGAAAGAACCGTCTTCCTTTCTAGAGATAAGAAAGTCAAGGAAAGGAAGGCTACCATCCACCTCATAATCCATGGTAAATTTTATGGAGCAAGATTGACTATTAAGATGAACGAAGAAATGATCAAGCTCTTCCTTACCATGAGGCTAGACAACACAAGTATCATCTACAAACCTTTTCCAAAGCTTTGGTTGGTGTAGAGCAGAGGAAAGCGCCTTGGATTCAAAGTCCTTCATAAAGAGATTCGCAACAATCGGGGAAAGGGGAGAACCCATAGCAACACAACAAGTTTGCTCATAAAACTCACCTTCAAAACTAAAGAAAGTAGAAGTCAAGCAAATCCCAACTAAAAAGGCTATGTCTGGATCAGTGATGCAATTAATGAATTCAATGGCCTCATTAATGGGGATATTGGTGAAAAGAGAGAAAACATCAAAACTAACAAACCTATCCTCAGGACCCATTCTAACGCCCTTTAACTCATTAACAAAAGAGGCCGAATCTTTAACAAAGGATTCGGTACGACCTATGAGAGGTTTAAGCTTAAAGGCCAAATACTTGGAAAGAAGATAAGTCAGATCACCAATGGTGTTAAAAATGGGCCGAAGGGGAGCACCATCCTTATGGATTTTGGGGAGACCATAGATTCTTGGAGTAAGGGGCCTGCTTTCAATCAAGTTCTTACTAAGAGAAATCACGGAGCTACTTGATTTGATAGCCTCAGCAACTGCTCTTGAGACCTTTTTCAAGGGATTTTTAGAAAGTTTCTTGTAGCTCCCACTATTCTCCAAATGGTCTAACATTTTCTTCCTATAATCCTCTTTATTAAGAATTACAGCAGCACCTCCTTTGTCAACTTTAAGAACAACAATATCCTTATTATTATTTAAGGATTTTAAGGCCTCAAACTCAGGCTTACTGAGGTTGCTCTTGGGGGGCTTGGCTTTCCTTAATATGATCGCACAATCCTGTCGAATAATGTCCTTAGAGGAATCTGGTAAGTCTCTGATGCCAAATTCAATGTCGCAAATGATATCTTGAACCGGGATTTTCCTAGGAGCTAAGGCAAAATTAAAGCCTTTTTCTAGAAGCCTAAAAACCGACGAGTCAAAAGAGAAGCTCGAAAGATTAACTACTTTATTACTAGAAACAATTTTATTGATATTAGTCTTATTATTAGAGTTAGTATTATTATTACTCAAATTACTTCTATTCTCATTAATATTCTTAATCTTGTCATTATTATTATCTATAGTAGATTCATTATTAATATTCTTAATATTGTCATTTTTAATATTCCACCTCTATAATGCAATCAAAATAGAATTATAAAAAAAAAAAATATATCCGTAACTCAAGTCAACCTTTACCCACTTAAACGAACCTACATAAATTATCACACTCTTACTTCCTTGAAGAATCATCCATTATTATATACAATGAAATGAAAAATTATATTGAAAATTTGCAAACCACATGAAAGGAAAAAATGTGTATCTATTTATGGAGAATAAGATTAAAAAAAAAAAATTTAATTTAAATTTTATTGTATTAAATTTTATTTTATTTTTACATTTTAGGAGAAAATCTCTTTATTTAATTTATTTTTTTCACTTAAAGTTTCTTGTTATCAATTTTTTGAAAACTTTACACTACTCACATATTGAGGAGTTGTTTCACATCTAAATGTATTATTCTTCAAATCAATCAATAAATTTATGTTGTTTTTTATAAATTGTAGCTTTATATTACTTAAAATTTTGATGTTCAAAAGTACATTGATTTTCTTTTTCTCTGAGGATTTTAGAATTCTTTTATTATGCGTCCCACAATAAAATTGGGACTGAACCTCCTCTATGAAACAAGATTCTGAGTAATTAGAACCCATTTCTACCCCAAACAACACAACCAAAAACAAAGGAAATTGAGAAATACATATAGGAATATTAAATAATGGCCGACACTTTCGTGCTTGAACCCGAAGGGTGCATAAGATCACTATTGTCAGACTCACATGCAATGTGTCCCTCCACGTGTGCCAGGTGGCAACCGATCTTTTCCAAACAAAACCTCCGGTTTCTTAGCATTCGTTTGATGTCTTTTAGGATGGATAAGACATTGCATTTCTCCACTGGTTTATCCTTAAGAACCAAACCCAATTCAAGTATTGCTTCTTTCGACCCTTAGTATGATTAAGGTCATGAACCTAATTCAAAAATATCCTCAACTACATAAACTATAATCTACACTAATTACTTTTATATTTTAGTATGATTGTCCAATTTCTGAATTCTTTACTTTTTATTTGTATTTTTTGAATTGGTTTTAGTTTTCTATCTAATTTATTATATTAAACATTAGTTTAAAATAATAAAAATCATATAATTGTAAATTATATTTTATGATTTTGGTTTACTATTTTAACAAATTGTAAATCAAATATAAAAGTAAATATTATTTAAAATTAATAAAAATCATGCAACATAAAATTAAATAAATTGTAAATTAAATAAAATAAAAATTAAAAGTAGTTTTAGTTTTTCAATACGATTATCATTTTTCTTTTTCTTTTTTTAATGTAATTGATTAAAGTTTCAACTTTTATCTCATTCATTGAAAATGAGTTAAAAGTGGTATGAATTATACCACCTCAAACTATATTGTTTCATTCATTGATTTATGAATTACTATGTGATCAAATTTTACATGGTTAAAATATTATGATATGTGTGGGGCCTATAATTGACCATGTGATAAGTCTTTATATATGATTAACATAATATAATATGTGGGTTGATTCTCAATTTTGATTATTTTATGACAATCTAGTGCTTGGAGGAAGCACATGGCTTGTTGGTGGAGTTATCACTTAATGCATACAACTTAAGCAAATTCCAATGACCGCCATGGAGAATAAGTTAAGCCACAAATGCAAGGTGGGCCTAGAAAGAAATAATCCATATCTAGCTATTTGAGGGCTCTTACACCCAAATCTAAAAAAACTTAGTGCCAAATGTAGCAAAACTTATGCCTAAGGATGTAGGATATACCAAGGTACAAATACTCCCTATATTGATACTCTTCATCAAGCTATGACACTTGTCGAGCTTCTGCAATTTTTTTTACAAAGGATTGTAGATACCTTTTCTCAAACAAGAGTTGTTGCTTTTACTAGATTTGAGGATTTGAAAATATGAAAAATCCTTTACATCTAAGTTTATTTCAAGAAAATAAGTTCTAAGGAATCCAATAAGTTCAAAGGCATTCACTATCAAGTATTATTTCAGTATAAAATACTTGAACCAAGTTAACTTTTCTATTTGGTCAAAATTATTTTAGCCTAGTATGCAAGAAAAAAGTGTGTATCACTATTTTCTTGTAGTTGGAATATCAAGTTTTTGATTAGTGAGTAATAAACACCTTATTACAGAGTATTAAATTCTTTGCATGCTAGCATGTGTTGGATCCAAAGTTAGTTTTGATTCAATGGCAACACCCAAGCATACAAAGCATCTAGTTATGATAGGGTTTAATTCAATGGTGCACACCCCTGCATGTAAAACATCTAGTTATGATAGGGAGAGGCCATAATTGTTTCTTGTTTTATGTTTTGAACATTCATATACATAATAATAGAAGGAAAGACCAAGAACATCCTCAAAATTAACACTTAAATTTGTAACTGTGATTTTGTTTTATGGTTGCAAGTTGCACATGCATGAGGCTACTTAAATTTTAATAGCTCTCTTGTAGTGTATCGTCCTATACTTTACAAAGAACTATAGCTAAAAATATGCATACAAGTGAGAAAAATCATCAAGTTATGAAATTAGAAATAAAAGGTACATCCATAAAATATTTGGATTTAAAAATGATTGTGAAAGATATTTGTACCTTATAATATTAATGGAATATAATAGACCACATTGGATTATCCAAAATAAAACTCTACTATCCTTTTACACCATTTGGAACTTGTATTATATTCAGTGTTCCCTTCTTGCACTTCAGAGATATACTAGTATCTTTGTATTCTCTTCCCCCGCTTCGAAGGTATACTAGTATCTTTAAGGATGTTGTGCTTGATTATATTAGAATTGATTTTTTCCAGCACTTATTTTCCCCATGAGCCAACTATATTGAGTTGTAAGATTAAGTAGGGATTTTTTTTTCCCAATCGTCATAGTTATCTTTAACCAACACTGGGACTCCTCCATTGTTATATAATTGAGGTATAATATGTACTTTCACATTTGTGATTAGTATAATGAGTAATTAATACTCTCACATGGTATCATAGTGGTAATTTATTGCCTTGTTTAACTTTCATTTCTTTTTTTAAGATATGAATGGAGTCCTGCAACTTTTTTTCTACATCTAAGAAAATACTTGAGTTATTTCAGATCTTATTTCGATAAGCATGGTCCCGGGTCTAGCTGGAATTTCAAGTTTGTATCTCTATATAATCATTCCATCAAAGAACAGGGACTATAAGTTGTGTACGAAATCTAGGTTGGAATTTAGGTAGTAAAAAATGTAAATAACATCCGGGTCTTTTTAAATCTATCTGCGACGACTCCTTCATAGAAAATACACACATTTTGTTTTCCCATTATTCTCCATCCATATGTGAAGTAACGAGGTCATCGTGCAGTGGGGACTTCGCCCTTAAAACATCTCTTTTGTTACACTCTTATGGTGTTTCATTGATTTCATATCTAATCATTAAGTCTTATATATAATGGTTATCACTACGGATGGGTGAGATGTTTGTTGTTTTTAGCAATAAGATCCATTTTTTTTCATCACATGAATACCATATTTTCATAGCGCTATTGACAAAATTAGTGGATAGATTGACATCATGTTCCAAATTCAATGTGTTTTCATAAGATGGAACATAATTTCCACTCTCTAGATGCTCAGAACTAGAAACACAATATGTGTGATAATTTCCATCAGATTCTATAACAAGGGCTATTAATAGATGAATATTTTGATCCAATGATTGCATGTTGTTTTGAGATCGACAGAGTAATTTGGATTGAGTGATGGATCAATGTCTCCTATGATGCTATTATTTTATACATAGATTGAGAATGAACCACAACAAGCCCTCCCAAATGAGCTCTTGTAGTGAAAGATGATCGGGCCCTACCATATCTATTAGATCAATGTCATTTTGTGGTGATGCATTCCAAATACCTTTCTATTTATGCATGTAGTTTGTAGCCAATCATCATATTCGATTAGAGCCTATGTTTTGTTTCTCTTCCAGCCACCAATTTCTAGGTCTAGGTTATGTGTGGAGTGTTCTTTTCACTAACCATGGCCCAATACAACATATCTCTAGGATACAATTTGTTATGAAACCATCTCACAAAATAGAACAAAAGATAGATCACCGACTTAGAAATAAACCTCTTCTAGGGGGAAACCTCCTTTACATTACATAAATAAACAATTATTGGATTATACAAATGACAAAAGCTCATTTATATATATAGGAGTCCAAGGGGTCACAATATAATCCTAGCCGACATAACAATAACAATGTAAGGGTATAACAATAACAATCATTGGGCTTCTATGGGGCACAATAATAACAATATGAGGACTACATGGGCACAACGATAACAATAAGGGGGCTATAATAACAATAAAAATATGAATATACAATAGTATTATATGGACCTAGCATGCCCCTCTCGTTAAAAAGTGTTGTCCTTAGCGCTTGAGTAGTTATGGATGATTCTGTATAAAATTCCCATCCTCCCATGTTGAATCTTCAACGGGTAAATTCTTCCACTTGATGGGATATTCTAAAATGGATTAATTTCGTAGCTGTCGAGTCCTTGCTTCTGTGACTGCTTCAAGTTCCAATATGATTTTTCCTTCCTCGTCAATTTTTGGCAATATTGTTTGAACTGGGACTTGCTCCATCTATAGTATCCATGTTACTGGATCCTTGCCATCAAAATTCATCATATCAATATTTGGAATATGGTGGGTCTTAAATCCAACATTAGAGTCTATGAAATCATGATTAACATTTATTTTTTTTCTCATCATGAGTTTCATATACTACCTTTTCCCCATTAGGAATCATTTCTTGGATGATACAAATGACAAAACCTCATTTGTATATATAGCAGTCCAAGGGGTCACAATATAATCCTAGTTGAAATAAAAATAACAATGTAAGGGGACAAAAATAATAATATTTGGCTTCTGTGTGGCACAATAATAACAATATTTGTACTACATGGGCACGAAAATAACAATAAGTGGGCTACACTGACAATAAAAATAAGGGGATACACTAGTATTATAGGGACCTAGCACCATTACAATCAATTTTTTGTTTTGTTATTGGCTATGACCAATTGAGTGCCTTAGTTCTATACAAATTTACCTTAATCCCATTGAAGGAGTAACCATTCTTTCGGGCATAACCATATAACTCACTAGTCACTTCGCAACGAGTATGCTCACTGGTTTTATTTTATTGGTTTCTAGATGGACTACCTAGTTATCTCAATAAATTTTCAATATCTCTGAAATATTCTCTCAAATTTGTGTGTTTGGGCAACCAAGAAAGACATAATTAGAAACATCTCATTGATTGGAAAAAAAAGAAAAACACACTACTTTGTAGCAATATATACATCTAAAACTCTTCAAGAAGGAAAAATCTCAATGTATTTTCTTTATCTAATAAAGCATTTCATTTTTATGAAATATATTTTGTAATTAAAATTATTAAGGAGAATTTTGGTATTACTTATAAAATTATATCCCCCCCTTGTAATAAAATGGCGGTATTATTTCCATAAATTCTTTGTTATCCTCTTTTTGAATCTTTGCAAAGCTGCATGTAGATCAATTGGTATCATGGCATAAGATCTTAGAAGCCATCCACATATTCAAAGAATATTTATTTGTAATTTGTGGATTAACAATTCAACACCCCTCTGAGTGTGCTATCCTTGCTTCAGATGCCCATCACACACTGTCACTTGGGGTCATATATTTCAATCCCTTTGGTGGATGAAAATCATGTCCTCCCATCAAGAACCCTTAATCGAGGACTCACTAGTTCATGATTTAGACATGGATCTTCAAGAGATAATTATGTTGCAGCAACAGAGACACCCCCCAAGTAAAATGCAACTGGAGACATGCTTTCAATTGCACAAATTATCAAGCCAAATGAATGGAGAGGCTATCAATTCTTGGCTCCGCAATCTCTCCACCTATTTCAAAACATATCTTATGATGGAAGATGACATGAAGCTTCAAATTTCCAGTCTACAGTTGAAGGGCCTGGCACACACATGGTGTGATACTCAAATCGAGAATATATCCTTGGGTTTCAAGCTCGAATAATTAAGAAAGACCAAATCCATAAGTATCACACCTTGGGATGGCTTCTGCTAGGCCTAAAGAGAATTATTTTATCCCCCAAAATATCTCCATAATCTCCTTTCCAAATGGTTGCATGTTCAACAACCACCAAATTAATCAGTGCAAGCATACATTGATGTTTTCTGTAAATTGCGCATTCTAATCCATATCTATGATTCAAAATAGGTATTAATTATCAAATTTACATCTAGTTTGCTAATGGTTTTTCATCAAGAAGTTTAGTTGTTTGATAGTACTTCCTTGGAAAAGGCCTTTATTTGGGCCTTGCTTGTGGAATGTAAAGTGGCTCCTCGAATACGATCTCCTCAAACTATAAATGTTCCATCTCTTGTTGGTCCTTATAATGTGGCCCCTATCTCATCAACCACACCTCCCAATACCCCTTAGTGTACATTTCATTAAATCAACTCACATGATTCTGCAAACTATTGAACACTTAAAAAAATGTGCCCCAACAAGACTTTCCTTACAAAAGTAGAACAACCAAATTCCCTTACCTTGCTTCTAGTTGTTTCTCTAGATAATCATACCAAAGTAAACCCCTCTCTCATCCTCATGACTGCTAATGAATCTAGCACCTCTACTTCACCTTTGTTTACCCATAATTTTCAAATCAAACATGAGTTGGTGGTCACTTGTATCCTCGACAATGGGAGTCAAAAGAATCTTGTGGCACATGACTTTGTTCATCGCCTTAGCCTTCCCACCACTCCACACCCCAACCCATATCAAATAGGCTTGGTACAACTGAAAAGGACCTCATCTTAATGTCTCCCAAACGTTGTGCCATCACCTTTTCTATTGGCCCTTTCTAAGATATCATGGTATGTTATTTTTTCCCTCTCAATTGTGCCGATTTGTTACTAGGAATTTCATACCAATAGGCCTGACACATTGTTTGTCATGCTAAAGATAAAAATAAACATGTAACATGAGAGCCACACCTATGTTCTCACATCCTTGGCTCTCAAATCAACCCAACCTCTTACTAGAAAAGCTCCCATTAAGAAAGTCAATACAAATCAATGCATTTCTTTATGTTTGGTTCACCCTATCAAGCCAGACAACAAAACCAATCAACTACCTCCTATCATGGCTCCAATACAACCAGAATTTTCAAGTATCTCCCCCCAACCCACATGGTTTCATCCCCATGCTCTATTGTGTTATCACCAAACTAGGACTAATTGGGCTGCTCAATAGTCAATTCAGTGTAATTATTTCAAACCAAAATTTAACTGGAAGTTAGCCCTTCCAGTTTGAGAGGGCTCTCTCATTACAATTCCTATAAAATTATCAGTATAAAATTGAAAACTTTAGAAGGATAATTCTGTGTTTTTCATGAGATTATGCAGGTGAAATAATGTGATGAAATCCACCATTGGGCATGGATTCAACTATGGAAAATCAATTACAAACAAACTACTTTCATGGAAGTTGAGGAAAATTTGGCATTAATATGATATGAAATAAAATTTTACAGTAAAAGACAACAAATGAAGGAAGTTGGAGGATTTGACATGGATTCCAAGTAATCAAATTTCTATGAAACTGATAAAAATAAATAAGACATGAGGATCTAACATATGAGCCAAATCAAAATCTCAGGTGAAAAATACATGCTGTTGAAAATGTATATTAGCTGAAGAAAAAGGTTACTAAAGTGGTTCTCCTCACATCATCCTTCAACCTTCTCCAACTCTAAAACTTCCCTATTTATAGAGTGAAAACCATTTTACATAGATTTTCCACTTGGGCTAGATTCTCGAAAATGATGTAGAGTTCTAATCCCAAAAGGAATTCATTACATTGAGAGAAATTAGAGAAAATTATGTTGGAAAGAGTCTGTAACTTAAAAGGACTCTATTACTATTAATTTCATCAACAAAATTTAAATCACCCATACTAATGATGCTTACCGAACCAAACAACTTTGTCTAAGGTGACATTAACCATGATCAAGTGGAAAAATGTCATGCTAAAATTTAGGCTCTGATATTCAAAATTTGAGGATGAGTTGTGTGTTGGTGAGCTAGAAAACTGGTGAGTTGTTCTAAACATGTCAGCCATTTGGAATAGATTGATGAGCTGATGTGGTGCTTGCTTTGGATTCTCTGCCATATGTTACCAAGTGTCATGGATTCTCTCTAACTGACCATTAGATTCCTAGAGGTTTCTTATGGATGAATGATCTTCTTAAGTTGTCTATGACCTCAAAGATTTCCACCTTGTACTTTGACTTGTGTTGAAATCACTAAAATGTCACCCAAATTTCCTGCAACCACTCTAAATTGTTGTGCGGCCAGTTGTGTAAATGTTAAGATTTTAACTGTTGAATTTGTTGATGGGATGTGCTTCAAGATTGAGGATTTGATCTTTATTTTGATGATTTTATGCCTGGAAATTTGGAAGCAAACTTCAACTTTCCCCCTGGAAATGCGGGGAAGGATTTGACACCAATCATCTAATCTGGAAAAACAGAGGAGGGTTAAGGTCGGTTTAGGAGAGTGAGATGAAGGGTAGTGAAACGATGGGTATGATGGAGGTGGAAATGTTTCTGTTAGGGGCATGATTAATGGAATGGTAAGCAAGAGCTAGATCATGCGGGAGGAGATACGTGGCAGTAGGGGAGTGGAGGTGAGCGAGCAGGAAGGAGAGTGGTAAAATGGGTTGGTTTGGCGGATTTCGGGGGGGGGGGGGGGGGGGGGTAGGAGTGGTAAGAGGTTTACGAGGGGGCAGGTGTGAAATGATGAGGGGCTGACATGTTAGGTGGGTCCGATGGGAATTAAACCACCTTTTCAACCCCCCCGTGCTGGTAAAGGTAGGATCACGAAGGGGGCGGGGAGGGGGCATAAAAGGTTTGTAGACCATTGATCGGCGGTTGGAAAAAACGAGTGAATGAAACAAAAGCGATAGAATCTTTTTTCGTATTTGATATGAGCAATGTGCTTGTCTCACTTGTGAACTCTGCTCAGTGCTTGGAACTTGGTTTCGGTTTTCACTCTGATTCTCGGTGGTGTTGTTCAACTCTTGGTCCTGTGGTTGGCCCTCAAATATTATCCCTCGGGCTATTCTTTTGTTGTTGGTGCTGGCTTAGCCTTCAAGCTGTTGATGATTTGGAGATTTATCCTTTGATATTAGCCCTTGACTTGGAGATTAGCCCCAAGGTCTAATAATTTTTTATAAAAATTGCATGTGATAATAGTGGCTCTAACTGGGGATGATGTCCCCCCTACAGGGAAGCAAAGAAACTTAGATCCGTAGTTCCAGTGCCTGGAAAAATGAAATCTACAACCTTCTCTGACCTGTAACCTCTGCACTGAAAAACCAATAGCTGCTAAAATCCTGAAAGTACACATGCTAAAATTTAAAACTGAAACTGAAAAAAATGCTTGATACTTAAGCTTATTTATATACAAATGATCCTACTCTACTTGCTCAACATAAAAGCCGAATCAAGTGATCTCACACTTCCAATGAAGACAATCAGGAAGTTGGATACTAGATTGAAATGGGCATTCCACTTCTCTAATCACAAAGTTATTACTAAGATATGATAACTGGTTCCACCATCTGAAATTATCTACGTAACTTATGATCATTACGAAACTCATTTCCATTGAATATTCTAGCAGAGTTGTGAAAGGATCCTTGAGAGCATACACAAATAGTTCTTATTGATCAGTAAAAAGGTAAGAGTAAGTATGATATTTTGATGTTGTTCCTTGTTCAAATTCTTCGTTATAACTCTTGTGACCATTTTCAAATAAAAAAGAAACAATTTGTTGATCATTATTTTCATTTGCGAAGAAATACCTAGAATAATCTTGGACACTTTCAAAAGGAACTGCCTTAGCATGTGCTACAGGAATTTCTAAAGGTAGCTCTTTGTATGATTCAACAAGCATATCCATCTGATTGTCTAAGATTTCTGAATTCTGAACAACATTTTTTTATTTTGATTTGAAAGTCGTTTTCTAATTGAAAACTCATTTTTGCAGGAAGGATGAGCTTTGGACTACTAACCTTGGGTATGAGATCATAATACTTGTAACAGTTAGCCATTGTAGCCTCATATCCTGCTTTATATTTCTCTGAATACATCGATAATGCTTCATCTGTTTTTGATTCATACTCTTCCTACTGTTCGTCATAAATATCTTTAAACGAAATGTCCTCACAAAGAAAATATTGAGACTTTGTTTGATCAAACAAGTTTTATTTTTCTTTCTCAAGTTCCTTAACAAGTTTCTTTAAATATTAAAAATTATCTTCTTGGCTAAAGATATTGCATGAATCTAAATAAGAAAACAAAGTTGAATGAATATATTCATAGCATTTATTATTAGAAAATATATTAACCCGATCTCTGAATTCTTGAAGAGAAACAATATCTGCCACAAACCTTGTTGTTTTGTTTGATGAAGTACCTAGATCGAAAGCTAAGCCTGCCATTCTATAACTAAGAAACTCTTCATACTACGTGATCTTTTAAAAATGAAGTCACCATGAAAGCTTTATCTTTGGATTCTTCTGCAAATGGAACCACCTTCAAACTGATTATCTGATATGTGGAATCGCTAGAGAAAAAATACAACCAATATGTGCCTAAGTGTCTGCTTCTCTCAGACCTTAGAACTGAAACAATGTCGTTCTTCCTAGGGAAAATAATAGCAATTGGTCTCCCGGTAGACACACCAAAATGTTATCACCAAACTGGGACTAATTGGGCTGCTCAACAGTCAATTCAGTATAACTATTTCAAACCAAATTTTAACTAGAAGTAAGCCCTTCCAGTCTGAGAGGGATCTCTCAAAATTCCTATAAGATTCTCAGTATAAAATGGAAAACTTTAGAAGGCTACTTCTGTATTTTTCATGAGATTATGAAGGTGAAAGAATGTGATGAAAGACGTCAATGGGCATGGAGTCAACTATGGAAAATTAATTGCAAAAAAACCACTTTCATGGAAGCAAAGGAAAATCTGGCTTTAATATGATATGAGATAAACTTTTACAGTAAAAATAAATAAATGAAGGAAGTTGGAGCATGTGAAGTGAATAACAAGTAATCAAATTTCTATGGAACTGATAACAATACATAAGACATGAAGATGTAACATATGAGCCAAAAAAGAATCTCAGGTGAAAAAGAAAGTCTGCTGCAAATGTATATTAGCTGAAGAAAAAGGTTACAAAATTGGTTCTCCTCACATCATCCATCAACCTTCTCTATGTAATATCCCAAATATTTTCCTAAATTTTCATAAATCAATCTAAACCCCAAAATATGACATAAAATCAACATGCATTTAACATAAGATTTCCATGTAAAATTAAACACATAAAATAATGCAATCCAATACCACATAGAACAGGAAAAATCTTATAATCTGAGATTTTATTATAAATAATAATGGGGTTTACATATAGATCTGACCCAGAGGGAGTTGAGATGGAAAACTGGCCGACAATACAATCTGCTGCACTGTTACACAGTCATTGTTGGAAATACTGAAAGGGGGGGTGAATCAATATTCCTTTCAATTAGAGCATTAGTTAATCTTCAATTATTATTAGTGTTTGTACAATGATAGCAGCAAAAAAAAGGAACACAATGCGGTTTTTAGGTGGAACACACCAGACAAGCACCTAATACTTTTCTAATATTCTTCATTTCAACTCAAATGAAAATAGCTCAACTTCTAGAATCTAGAAAAGCATTCTTCTCGACTCAGCTCCCACTGGATGAATGCTCCAATGCCCGAGATTCTTCAATAGTCAACTGAATGGATGCCCCAACACCTAATGAGCTACAACTCACCCTAGCACCACCCTACCACCCTATAGAAGAATAAAAGAAGAATGGTCTCCCGTACCAGGGAAAATGGTCCACTTTAAAATGATATAGAATGATGTAGAAGAAGAAGACACACTAGACCATAACCCAAAATATGACACAACCACCTAATGATGATCCTAGACCTCCTGACACTGCCTCTTCAACTCTTGGCAGATAGACACTAGAACAATTTTTACAATAATGTATTTACAATGACTTAGTACAATAATACCTTTACAGTGACTGTATGTAGTGCTGCCCACTTCAAGACTTCATGTGATGAAATTATTGCTTCTATTCTGCACCTTGGTTGCTTCTCTTGTCATGCTACCCTCTACTGCACCTTGCTTTGCTTTGCTGCCCTAGAAAGTCTAGTCCTTTGTAGCCCTTGACAACACACGATCTAGATTTTTCTGGCCTTCTAGGAGCTCGATATTGAATATGGTGTATCTATATTATTTCAGATCCCCAATATCTAATTTTCATTCCTGTAGTAGTCCTCTGAGTCTTCTTTCCAATGCCATAGGTTTGACCCAATTTGGATTCTTCAAGAGAGAGTTATGACCAATTTTGCACAATTCCCTAATTATGGACTGTTTCAGTAGAGCGAACTTGTACAGTGTGCCACGTATCACTGTTTCTTCATTCACCTCTAAAACTGATAGAGAGAAAACTAAATTATGTGTGATATCTGCCACATTTTACATAATTCCAATCCGATACTCAGAGAGAGAGAGAGAGTTATGATGATTTTCCCAAGGTCACTTCTTTGAGATGAATTTCAAGAGCCTGAAAAAACATTGTCTTCCACAAATCATATCTCCGAAAATATTGTGCACCTTGATCTAAAATTTTCGTAGGAGCTTCCTCCAAATTTTGGCTTTGCCTCATAAAAATTTCAGCTTCTAAACCTTCGTAGAAACAACGTTAGAGTGAAAATTCCACGATGACTTGTTTCAGATGGAGAAATCCCTTGCATAAGGAGGATATGAAGATCATAATTTATATAAATGCTTAGGTTGAGAGGGGCTTCAACAAGTGAACGTGGGAGGGATTTTAGGAGCTTAAAAAATATCAATTATGACTTTTCAATTACCCATGCCACAACCCCATGGGGTTTTAGCCCACTAACTGGGGGTACAAACTTCAAACATGAATATTTCTCAAACCGTGAAGAATTACATGGCGTGCCACATATCAACGGAAACATATCGACAAGTAGAAACCATAAAAAGCATTATTGACCTAGAATATATTTATTTGGTAGGTAAAAATTCCCATTCAATATTGGGGTATCCCCTGGTGCTGCTTGGGTTGACATCAATGACAACCACTGATCAACAGTCTCCCCCGTTGGCATTGATGGCAACACAAGTACTCCCCCTGTGATCATGAAACCTCTTCCTACAACATTTTCTCCCCCTTTGGCATCAATGTCAAATGGTAACTCCCCCTGACACACAACCATCCTGTGGACCTGTACACACTTCCACTCCCCCTTTATATTCTGAATAAGGAAAATATAATGAGAACTTGGGAGAATCCCAAGCTTCTGGCGAAGATATTCCAATGCTTCACGAGTACTCTCACGATCATCAACAATTCCTTCCCAATCTGCATCTATAAATGAATGAATAATGAGATTGTTATCCTTGGGATACCACAAGCCATATTCTGTTGTTCCCTTTAGATATCAAAGAATTCTTTTGATGGCAATAATATGTGATTCTTTTGGTGCTGCTTGGAATCTTGCTACTTGTCCAACTACTTGCATAACATCTGGACGGGAGGCCATTACATATAGAAGACTACCAATCATAGACCTGTACAACCTTTGATCCACATCCTTAGGTGAGTTTTCTATGCTCAATTTGCAACTTGTTACCATTGGAGTAAGGATGGGTTTGCAATCTTCCATTTTAAATTTCTTGAGAATTTCCTTCATGTACTTGGCTTGACATATAAATATTCCTTTCTCTTGCTAAGATATTTGAACCCCTAAGAAGTATGTCAACTCACCAAGTAAAGACATCTTGAAATCACTTTGCATCTTTGTAGAAAACGTCCTACTTAGTAGATCATCATTGCTACCAAATATTATATCATCCTATTTAGCTGTTCGACATGCTTTAGTTGCTTCATCCAGAACATATATGTTGTTTGGAGCTCGATTTGCTGTAGCCACAATTTCACCATACCTGCCTTTCCTAATTTTACATTTTGTAGAGTTGAATAGTATTGTGTGTCCTTGATCACACATTTGTCCAACACTGAGCAGATTGTAATTCATGTTTTCAACCAATAGAAAATTCTTGGCTTGAGCATCTTTGCTTCCGAGAGTGACAGTACCTGATCCTATAACATTTGAAGATCCAACATTTCCAAAGGACACGGTTCCATCCTTCTTATCTTTTAGAGATACAAATTTATTTCTATCTCCAGTCATATGCGTTGGGCAACCGCTATCAACATACCACACATCTTTGTTGTTTTGAGCCTTAAGAGCGAGAGCACAATTATCAGTCTTCTTCTTCTTCCATGTTCGTTCGTTCTGTGGCTTTGAAGATTATTCTGGAGGATTTTCAAGTCTGCAGTCTCTGTCTATGTGTCCAAAGTTTCGACATTTATAACATTCAATATTATTCCTTAAATGTTCAAATCTATTGATGTTTTGCAGAGCCCTCGGAGGTTCATATTTGACAGATCTCCTGGAATTGTATTCGTTCCTGGGGTATGTGTGACATTCTGCAGCTTTATGACCAAATTTTCCACATGAATAACAGTAGCCATAAAAAATATGTTGGTACCTGGATGGAAATGTTTGTCAAGGAATTGTCTTCCAAGGTTGTTCTTGCGAATCTTTTCCAATGAAATCTACATGCATGTCAGATCTCATAGGTTCATTGTATTTTGTTGTAGAAGGTCCTGCTTATTCTTCTTTGTAACCGATGTCAGTTCTGTCATTGTAAGATCGTTGATTGTTGATGAGTTCTTCCAATGCCCTTGAGCTGTTGGCATAGTTTTGGATAGTTTTTCCTTTCTTCACTTCCTTATGCAACGAGACTACTTCGGCTTCTAATTCTTCCTTTTCTTGGTTTCTTTCTTCCAACTTCTTTTGAAGTGAATCTTCAATGCATTTGTGTTCTTCAACTTCAATTTTTAGACCTCGAACTTGTTCTTCAAGAGTATTGGAACAGATCTTCTCTACCTTGAGCTCTTTTATAAGTTTGATTGCTTCCTTAGAAAATTATTCTATGGTCAATCCTTCTTCTTCATTTTTTGATACCTCTTGTTTGTTGTGCTTGGCCATAAACAATACTCTCTCATTGGCTTCTTCTTCACTGTCATTGTCTTCATCGGATGATGATCTATCTTCTTTAGAGAGAAAGTTCCTTTTGGATACTTTCTTGTTGAATTTATAAAAGCCTTTCTTTCCTTTTGAGTTACCATCACTTATGTTCAGACATTTTGATGTGAAATTCCCAACCTCACCACAATCGAAACATATCAATGGAAGTTTACCTTTGAATTTTCCCTTACCAATTTTTAGTTTTCTCGTAAAGTAAGCATGTTCTTCATTTGAAAGACCTTCTTCATCATCTCCCTTTTCTTCACACTTGCAGTTGCATGTCTTTGCAATTGAAGGTTTTTTTCCTTATGGGTTTTCTTAGATGAAACGAACGCAGTTTCTAGATGCGAAGTACCCTCTTCTTCATCAAGTCTCATTTCATATGCTATGAGAACTCCATGTAATTCCTCTTTGCTGATTTTGTCCAGATTTGCATTGTATTCTAAGACCGATACCTTTGGGTTGAATCTCCCTGGTAACGTTCTAAGAATATTTCGTATAATAGTCTTCTCATCAACTGGCTCTCCCAATCCTTCCAGAGTAGTGGTTATTTCATCAATGTATTGGAAGTATGCAATAATGTTACAATCTTCTTTCATTCTGAGTTGCTCAAATTTTGCTCTATAGATTTGAAGATTTGCTTCTTTGATATTTGAGTCACCTGCATATATATTCTCAAACTTGTCCCATATATTTTTGGCGGTTTTACAACCCAACACCTTATGATAAGGAGATTCAATAAGTCCACTGATAATAATATTCTTTTCTTTTGCATCATTTACCAAATTCTTCTTACCTTGTTCATCCGTAGTTGATGTAAATCCATTTTCAACAGTGTCCCATACTTCGTAACCTTGCGCCAAGAGATAGATCTCCATTCTTCCTTTCCAGAGTGCATAATTATTTTCATTGAACAGAGGTACACCATTCTTGGCATGCTCCATGACCTCCTTCCAGCTGTTAAATTGCTATTGAAGGAACTAAGCTCTGATTCTAATTGTTGGAAATACTGAGGGGGGGTCTTTCAATTAAAGCATTAGTTAATCTTCAATTATTATCAGTGTTTTTACAATGATAGAAGCAAACAAAAGGAACACAAATGCACACATTTTTTAAGGTGGAAACCCACTCCATGAAAAAAACCACCTAATGCTTTTCTAATAATTCTTTAATATTCAACTCCAATTGAAAATAAAGCTCCAACTTCCTAGAATCTAGAAAATCATTCTTCTCCAGCTCCCACTAGATGGACGCTCCAATGCCCGAGATTCTTCAGTAGTCAACTGAATGGATGCCTCAACACCCAATGAGCTACAAGTCACCCTAGCACCACCCTACCACCCTATAGAAGAATAAAAGAAGAATGGACTCCCGTACCAGGGAAAATGGTCCACTTTACAATGACATAGAATGATGTATAAGAAGAAGACACACTAGAACATAACACCAAATATGACAACCACCTAATGATGATCCTAGACCTCCCGACACTAACTCTTCAGCTCTTGGTAGATAGACACTAGAACAATTTTTACAATAATGTATTTACAATGACTTAGTACAATGATACCTTTACAGTGACTGTATGCAGTGCTGCCCACTTGAAGACTTCATGTGATGAACTTCTTGCTGTTGTTCTACACCTTGGTTGCTACTCTTGTCATGCTACCCTCTGCTGCACCTTGCTTTGCTTTGCTGCCCTAGAAATTCTGGTCCTTTGCAGCCCTTGAAAACACATGATCTAGCATTTTCTGGCCTTCTAGGAGCTCGATATTGAATCTGGTGTATCTCTATTATTTCAGATCCCCAATATCTAATTTTTGGTCTTGTAGTAAACCTCTGAGTCTTATTTCCAATGTCACAGGTCTGACCCAATTTGGATTCTTCAAGGGAGAGTTATGCCCAATTTCTCACAATTCCCTAATTATGGATTGTTTCAGTAGAGTGAACTTGTATGACATGTAACAGGTTTTTGTTTCTTCATTCGACTCTAAAATTGATAGAGAGAAAACTAAATCCTATGCACTATCTACCACATTTTACAGAATTCCAATCCGACACTCAGAGAGAGAGTTATGACGATTTCCCCAAGGTCACTTCTTTGAGATGAATTTCAAGAGCCTGAAAAAACACAGACTTCCACAGATCATATCTCCGAAAATATTGCACACCTTTCTCTGAAAGTTTCATAGGAGTGGCCTCAATATTTCAGCTTCGCCTCATAAATATTTCAGCTTATGAAACTTTGTATAAAAAACGTTAGAGAGAAAATGTTACAATGACCTTTTTCAGATGGTGAAATCCCTTGCATAAGGAGGATATGAGGATCACAATTTATATAAATTCTTAGGTTGAGAGGGGCTTCAACAAGTGAATTTGGGATGGATTTTAGGAGCTTAAAAAATAGTAATTATGACTTTTCAATGACCCATGCCACAACCCCACTGGGTTTTAGCCCACTAACTGGGGGTACAAACTTCAAACATGAATATCTCTCAAACTGTGAAGAATTACATGGCATGCCATATATCAACAGAAAAATCTCAACAAGTAGAAACCATCAAAATAATTCTTGACCCAGAATATATGAATTTGGTAGGTCAAAATTCCCATGCAATATTGGGGTAGCCTTGGTGCTTCTTGAGTTGACATCAATGCCAACCGCTAATCAACAGTGATGGCCTCCAAAACTGAACTGCTGCACTCTCCCTCCAGCAACAACTACCATGGAACCCACTGAAGCACCTGTTGAAGATTTGAATGATGCTCACTCCAATATCCCTGAAGCTGTGTGAAAATTTTTAATGAAGCCTCCTCAAGGAGAGTTGGGTTTTCGTCCAACACTCAGAAATCACCCGAGGGTTTCTGTCTCAGGGCTACGACTGAAGTAGAGAACCACGTCTCAAACCTCTCATACAAGAAAATGATATGATCGAAAAGAGATCCCTCAATGGCCTCCTCCCTTTCTTTTATAGATCTCTTGGAGCCTTTCAAAGCCTTATTTTAATATTATTTTGTTCATGGAGCACTTTTCCCTCTTATTAAAATATTCATTTTTAATGCAGAAAAGGGTAAATCGGCTACCACGCCTTCTCCGGTTGCTAAAACTCATGTCCAACTGTCCCATCCTATAGGTATCCTCATCCCGGTTCCAATGAGCTATTACATTAAGGTGTTCCATCATGTATTCCTCCCGGAATGCCACCTTGAGCGAAATCAGCTAAGTTAAGCCCACAAATAACCCAAATTTCTGAAAGTTGTCGGAATGCACCGGAAAAAAAGCCAAACTACTCGGATGATGGAATCTATCAAAAAAATGCCACCTGATTGCATAGTAACTCCTCAAAACCCCTCCAAAAACCCCTGGGGCTGCTGATGACACCAACCTGTACCTATGACCCGTTTGCTCCTAACTCTGGAAGTCCATCCTAGCCCTGTCATAGGTGACACCAAAAAAAAAAGGAATATTACAGACCTTCCGCCCGACGATTGCTTGCCCTCAAGAAATCCAAATATGTGAGACACCTTGTTGGCTCGATGCAACTGAGACCCAATGCCTGGATCCCATACAAACCCATGGTGCTACCATGCACCTGTGTCATTCCACTCGGAATAGACCCCTCAATGTCGGGATCCAAAAATGATCTCTCCCTGTACCAGTCAACGAAAAATCCTCTCAGACCCCAATGCCACCATGGCCAAGCATCACCCATTAACCATGGCTCGGACTGCGCACTACCTCTAAGTATAACTGATGCCCCATGAAGTGAAATATGCAAACGAGCATCAATGCTCCCTGGCTCCTGCTGTGTTGTACCTCTAGCTGTATAAGTTTCCCACCAACTACATACCAACTCATAACCTCTCTCCAATCCAAGTCATAACTCAATCCCATGCTGATCCTGCTCTCCTGAAATTGGGATGGAGTGTTGAAGAAATGACGACATGTTTCCCACTGCCAGCTTGAATTTGTAACATATGTTATGTCTAAGGGCCCCTTCTTTGTCATGCTCCCTACGAAGAAAATCGTGCCATCAATAGGGTACCAGCTCATAATCCCCTGCCAATATATCCTCGAAGAAGAATTCAATGTAGTGTCAACTGCATATGAAACATGCCTAGAGAGCTATCGCCAGCTCATAATCACATCAAGCTGCTCTGTCCCGTCTGCCGACGAAATCTTCATGTAGAAGAAAACCCCTCTCTCTATAATGGGCCAAAGTGGGCAAGATACACCACAAGCCCCATCGATGTACTCCTGGAGAGTGCTACTCCCTGAAATTACTGCAGCTCTGCTGACTGTATGTGCATCTATCTACACCTCATCAATGTGTTAGCCCAAAGATGGATGCTCCACCATCTCCAACAGCTCCTCCCACTTCTAATCAGGAATGTCATGCTCCTGTTGTCTACTAGCCCCCTTTAGAATGATCCCATCAACCTCCAACATCTCCAAAGGATATGGGTCTGCAACTACTATCACCGTAATTATTGTCTATGCATCTAACTACTCCTCCTCAATGTTTGACCCCAAGGTTCGCCGCATATCCATCATAGACTCAATGTGAGCCTCCATCTGGCTCTCTCTCAAAGGACTATCATGCATGATGTGCATAGTATCCTCCTCTGTTGACTAAGTCTCCATCATATGCTATTCTGGATGAATTGTCACAAGTGACTCATCACCCAGAGTATCTCTCATAGATTCCCCTGACTGCTCGCCCTACATACTGGAATACAACTTCGACCTACTGTCATCATCTCTGCATGACTGCTCTCACTCCCCAGAAGCATCCTCAACTGTTCCCATGGACTCATATAAAGAAGAGTCCTCACCCTGGCATACAAAAGGAATTTCCTTCTGTTCCACCTCTGTCACAACATCTGCATCACTCAAGCATGAGTGATAAGGCCCCCAAGGTTCTTTGTATATGAAGAAAAGTCCCTTCCTCCTCAACTCATTCCCGTTGTTTGATCCTCCAAACTGGAGCAGCTCCTCCCTGGTCAACTATCTCCTGAATAGCCCAATATTATGCTCAACGAGCCCTTGGGCTAGCTCATAATTAATAGGTGAGACAAAATTCTCTCTCCTCCAAATGTTCAACAACCTAGTCTGCAACTCTCAGGCAATGGTCTCACGGTATCTCATACATGACGACAGGATGGATTGCATGTGTTCCATGACTGTGTCAGAATGATGTCTCCTAATGATGAAGAATCATTAGAACATCTACATAATCAAGTCATCACACTCAAGGTCAAACATGATGATATATGTCTCGAATGTGGCCATACTCCCTAAAATCTGAGGCTTCTTCCCAAAGGTAGAGCCTGCGCTATTGTCCAAATCCTAAAAGGTCTATAATATCAATCTCATGATCCTCCTCATAACATCATCACTATATGGAGCTATAGGTGCGGTCAACTTCATGAGGTTACTGAGGCATAATGAAACTCGAAGTCTGACCCCCTCACATGGTTCCTCCAAGAATTTGGGTTGTATAAGAGCAAGCATAGCTGGTTTTAATGCCCAAATCAGTTTCTTCCCTTCCTCTTGGCTTATTTTGGATAGAAGTTCATTAAGATCATCGAGTTTGGATAGAAATATCCATGACATCTTCATGTGTTTCAAATATGTCCCAAGTGAAAAAATTATGTGACCAATCCCCAATTCTTCCTGCAAATCTTTTGGCTGTCCTTTTTGAAGAATGGCATAAATCCCTCTTGAAAGAGGTCTATTGTTCTGCTTAGTTTCTGGTTGTGATTAATGGTTCACTGGGGTGTTGTTGTGTTGGTTAAATAGGTGTTTTAAAAACCCCATTATTCAACAGCATATATGATTTGAAACGAGGGTTGTTTGCCAAATATTTCAATTGTACGTTGCTATAGGTGTAATGTATCTTTTGGTACTAAATGCAAGTGTATTATCAAAACTGATATTTGACTTCATAGTCTTAAATTTGGAACAACACTTATAAACTCATATCATAGTCTATAATAGATATTTCAGACCAACATCATGCAAGAAATAAATGCATTGCAGGGTTAAATGAGGAACCTAGTAAATACCTTCATAATGATATCAGTCTTTTACAACCATAATAAACTAATAATAGACATTGTCCTTTGAAGTATATTCAACTCCATTTTTTAATGTGTAAACTTTAGAAAAGGTATCCATGCCCTCCTCTTCTATGGTAACCCCCACACACAAAATTCTAATATGTCTACAGCCAACAAGTCATCGAATATGTTGTGGCCTTTGGAGATTAACTTCGACCCTCATTCACTACTACAGTGAGCAACACTTGGACCCTCAGTTGATGAACTTGATCCCACACAGTGTGGCACTAAATATCCAATACATGACCCTGTTTTTCATAACACATTCAATTTGTCATTTTAGCCTAACTAAGGAATCTGACCCGCCAACAATGAATCGACCCCCCACACAACAAATACAATACATCACGTCTCTTCATTCTACAAGATATAATAATATCTTAGTTGCAAGTATGTAGCTACTTAGTCTTGAAATGGAGTACGTCTACCCAACCTGTGCTATAATAATGCGGGCATGATAAGTCGTAGTTGCTTGCTGATTCGGCTCCTGCACCCATATGACTACGATCCTTCATCCAAGTAAAAATAGATGTGACTTAATATGTGGTGGCTCTCCATGGAAATTTTTTTCCAATGATCAAAACAAAATTAATATTATCACATGAACTTGAGTAAGCTTGACTAGTGAGGCAATTTCCCGACAGAGAAATTTGGCATGAATGGAAGGCTATGTCGTCAACCTCGACTTTTGCGGTCCACGTTATTTTGGATTTGACGGATTGCACCACCAAATCATCAACTTGTTGACTTGGCTGCTCAGGCTGGTCGCCCAACTCAACGATGGCTCCTCTCTTGGCCTCTATTCCCTCCAAAATTTGACTCTCAACCACACTTCGATGGCAGTTACACTGGAAAAACCTTTCTCGGACTAGTCAACTATTGATTGATTCGACCCAGAATGACGTTTGGCCTTCGATTATAGAGAAATGAGGACTTTATAATATGAAAACCTGTCAAAATAATGGACCATGACCCGCCATTCGGCCTTTTCTCTTCACGCACATGAAATAAGAAGATGCGTCCCTTCTTGTTAAGGAGTCATGTTGTTAATACATGCTCAGCCCATAATTCTGAGTCGACTCTTTGCTATCCGATGACTCGATCGTAACTTCAGCGCGAGCATCTCTTCGAAATGGCGGCTCGATCCCATAATAGTCGGCCTGTAAATATGAAGCTCTTTAAAATATATATACCTCTATCTGCAGATAATACCATCGTTAGAAGAAAGAGACACACTCCTCTAGCCACGTTGTTGCTGAATCACCCAATGCGCAGCGGACAATTTTTTTTTGTCACACCCACGCTACAGCATAATAGGTTCTATGTCCATGAAGAAAATACGGCCTCATAGTACATATTTGCTTCCCACCATTTAAAATTTGGCCAATTTTTTCCCCATACAATTTAGCTTACGGCCCCATTCAATCATGGCGATTTTGTTGATCTCCTATTGACGATGTGACAATTTAGGGACTTGCCAACAAATTGGATTTTGCACCCTTCAAACCCTCGAACAGCCTCAATCGAAGATGAAAAACCTGCAGGCTGAGCCAAGCTTGATGCTCTGATACCACTGTAATATCCCCAAATGGGATATTTTCTTAAATTTGCATAAATCAATATAAACCCCAAAATATGCCATAAAATCAACATACATTTAACAGAAGATTTCCATGTAAAATTAAACAGATAAAATACTGCAATCCAATACTACATAGAACAGGAAGAATCTCAACTTTTATTATAAATAATAATGGGGTTTACATATAGATCTAACCCAGAAGGAGCTGAGATGGAAAACTGGCCAACAATACAATCTGCTGCATTGCTACACGGCGATGGCCTCCAAAACTGAACTTTTGCACTCTCCCTCCGGTAACATATACCATTTAACCCACTGAAGCACCTGTTTAAGATCTAAATGATCCTCACTCCAATATCCCTAAAGCTCTGTGAAAATTATGAATGAAGTCTCCTCAAGGAGATTTGGGTTTCCGTCCAACACTCACAAATCACCCGAGGGTTTCCATCCTGGGGCTACGACTAAAGTAGAGAACCACGTCTCAAACCTCTCATACTAGAAAATGATATGATATAAAAGAGACCCCTCAATGGCCTGCTCCCTTTCTTTTATAGAACTCTTGGAGCCTTCTAGAGCCTTATTTTAATATTATTTTATTCATCGAGCACTTTTCCCTCTTATTAAAATATTCTTTTTTAATGCAAAAAAGGGTAAGCCGGCTACCACGCCTTCCCCAGTCACTAAAAATCATTTCCAACTATCCCATCCTGTAGGTATCCTCATTCCGGTTCCAATGAGATATTAAACTAAGGTGTTACATCATGTATTCCTCCCAGAATGCCACCTTGAGCGAAATCAGCTGAGTTAAGCCCACAAATAACTCAAATTTTCGAAAGTTGTCAAAATGCACCAGAACGAAAGACAAACTGCTCAGATGATGGAATATATCAAGTGAATGCCACTTGAATGCATAGTAACTCCTCAAAACCCCTCCAAAAATCCCCTGGGCCTACTGATGACACCAACCTGTACCTGTGACCCGTCTGCTCCTAACTCTGGAAGTCCATCCTAGCCCTGTCATAGGTGACACCAAAAAAAAGGAATATTACACTCTAACTCTAAAAATTACCTATTTATGGATTGAAAACCATTTTACGTAGGTCTAACACTAGGGCTAGACTCTTGAAAATGATGTAGAGTTCTAATCCCAAAACGAATTCATTACATTGAGAGAAATTAGAGATAATTCTGTTGGAAATAGTCTGTAACCTAAAAGGACTCTATTATTATTAATTTCATCAACAAAATTTAAATAACCCATACTAATGATGCTTATCGAACCAAACAACTTTGTCTAAGTTGGAATCAACCATGATCAAGTGGCAAACTGTCATGCTAAAATTTAGGCTCTGATATTTAGAATTTGAGGATGAGTTGTGTGTTGGTGAGGTGGAAAAACTGGTGAGATGTTTTAACCATATCATCCATTTGGAATAGATTGTTGAGTTGATGTGGTGATTTCTTTAAATACTCTACTTGATCTAGGTGGATATTGGTGGCCACCCTCTTATTCCACTTGGGGCCCCACCATTTCTTCTTTCATTTTTCCAGTTTCTTTAATTGTAGCACAATCTACTATTTTTAGCAGTTTTTTGGGTCCTGAACTTCTGGAGCCGTTTTGAGGCCCTAAACGACGTTTTTTGGAAAAATCGGGAGCAACATCAAAGTTCCTTCATTTTTTTGCAAATCAAAAGTTGTATTTATCGGATAGATATTTCTAACAGTATTATGGTTCAGGATAATATAACAATTCATTGGTGTTCATTTTAAATAGGGCCCATAGTTTTGGTGCTTCATCTCCTAGGGTTATGTTTTTGGATGTTTAGGGTTTTACATTGTTTCTTAATAATAAATGGGCCCTCGAGCCTCATTGGAACATATTTTAGAGGCCTATAGCTGCCACATCTCTTCTCAGAGATAAGGTACCAGTGCCCTAGCTAGTTTATTTCCATTCTATCTGTAAACAAATTTTAGTTCTTTATTATTAATGAAATGAAGTGTTATTTCTGCTACACCTTTGTATTTGTGGTTATATGTGTATTCTATTGCGTTCTTGCATAAATTTGGATTAGTGGTACCAGAGCTGTCTTCTCTTTCTCAATCCTTCTTTGCATGTCCCCAACAAGGTCGAGGTATAAGGAGTTAGGGCTCGTTCTAGTTGAACCTTTGCAAGATCAACCTCGCAAACCCCGACGGTCACCCATGGGGGATGAAAAAAAATATGATGGACAAGGAGACCATATCAAAATATTGCTCAAGGCGAACCTCGAAAAACAAAGGAACACAATGATGGATAACTTTTCCCAGATCCTTCAACGACTGCCCACTGGCGGTGCATATGCATCCAGCAGCCACTCTGGAGGTGCAACTCCTTTTAAGGTACAAGTAAACTTTTACATTCCCATATTTGATGACCAAATAGATGTAGATGCCATATATAGATGGTTGAATCTATTAGAATGATATTTCTCGATCCATGACTTTTCTGACAAGCAAAATATTATTTTTTCACTCCTTAAAGCCGCCCCCCACGTCAAGGAGTGATTGGAAACCTACTGTGAGAAAAAGGACGAGGGGGAACCCTCTCCGTTCTCGACTGTACCCACTTGGAATTATTTCCAAGATGCCATTAAGGAACAATATTATGTCGTGGGAGCTGTGAGGACAGGTACATACAATGGACTATGTTGTGGTAGCAAAGGGATCGAGATGTGCATGAGCTGAGGAATTTTTTCCATATCATGTGCACAAAGTTGGGTATCAAATATTCAGAGAAACATTTGGTGATGAAGTACCGCAGTTGTATGCATAGATACATTCAGGAGGAAATGGAGTTCCTCGACATATCACCTCTTGGTATGGCGTATCGCCATGCTGCCAAGATTGAGCAGTAATTCAAACAGAAGAAGCGAGACTTTGGATTTGCAAATCAAAAGCAAGGAATTGGTACCCCCAAACTGCAGAACAAAGGACAAAGATAATGCATGGCGGCCCAAGAAAACCTACCAAAACCGCAAGAAAAGAACAACACCATGAAGCTGAAGAAGGACATGGGAAAGTGGTGTGAGTTCCATAATAGCTCCATTGAGAATAAAAGTGAGTGTCGGGACAAGCAGTCACTGGTGACTGAGATGAAAGCTTCTGAATCAGATGCATGCTCCAACTTTGAACCAAAACCCGATAAGGGGAATGAAAAATGGTAGCAAATTATCAATGCAGAACCTAAATCCACCATTTCCACCATGAAGATCCAGATGGAGCAACCAAAAGATCCAAAGGAGGAGGAGCGTCTCTTACACTACCAAATGTGGGTGAAGGATTCCCCGCTACAGTTCATTGTCGACAGGGAGCCAAAATAACCTCATTTCAACATAGGTCATGAAGCGGTTGGGTTTTCCGACCACAACACACCTATATCCCTACACCATTGGGTGGCTTCACGAAGCATGGGATCTCTGCATCAACCAGTAGTGTAGCCCTTCCCTACAATATGAAACCCTTTAGGGATGAGGTATTATGTGAAATTTATCCTCTTGATGTTTGTGATGTATTATTAGGCCAACCATACTTGTGGAAGGGACATGATCTATATGAGTCCCAACCTCGCGTTGTTACTGTTACTTTGGGAAATAAGTTGTACAGGATACCAGAGATACCACTACCTTCCGTTATCTCTTTGGCTACTGCAAAACAATGTATTAAGCTCATTTCTAAAATCAGGAATTTTTTTTTCCGATGATACGCCCTCAGGGGAAGAATAAGAATGTGGCCACAACCTCCAGACAGGGCTCCTCCGCACGACAACAACAAATGAACAAGGTTTTGGAGGAGTACATGGAAATCTCCACCTCACCCGCAAGGGTGCCTCTACACTATCAGGTCAAGAACCCCATCGATCTAACCCCGGGTGTACTGCTGCCCAATGGACCAATCTATCGACACTCTGTTTTAGAGAACTATGAAATAAAGAGGCAGATTCAGGAGCTGCTGCAGAAAGGTCACATCCAACTAAGTTCATCACCGTGTTGGAGCCCGATCATTTTGGTGTAGAAGAAGGATGGGACTTGGAGACTCTGTATTGACTATTGGGCACTGAACAAGATCATTGTGTGGAATAGGTACCCGATCCCATGGATTGATGACTTGCTGGACCAACTCAAATGGGTGAAATATTTTAGCAATATCGACTTGAAGTCTAGGTATCACCAGGTACCAATTGAACCCTCTAATGTGTGTAAGACTGCCTCCAAAGCCAAGGAGGGCCTTTTTGAATGGCTGGTCATGCCTTTCGGGTTGACGAGTGCTCCCACAACCTTCATGACGCTGATGGATGACATCTTGCAGGCATTCACCAACTCATTTTTAGTAGTGTACTTGGATGGCATCCTAATATTTAGTCTGACGTGGGAAGAGCACCTTCACCACATCCAACAGGTCCTCCAAACACTACAAAAACAAAATTTGTGTGCCAATTTGGAGAAGTGCACTTTTGGCATGAGCCAGGTTCAGTATCTAGGATACATTATTGATGAGTGAGGGGTGCATGTGGATCCAACCAAGATCCAAGTCATTCAGGATTGGCCAATCCAAACCACTCTAACATAGCTTCATAGCTTTTTGGGTCTTGCTAATTTCTACCACAAGTTTGTGTTGGGATTCTCTCATATCACTTGGCCCTTGAGTCAAGTCACCAAGGGAGGAGCAAATACTAAATTATTTTACTCATAATCTCAACAGAATGCGTTCATAGAATTGAAACATCGCCTCTTCTTTGCCCCAGTGATCACATTACCAGACTTGAAACAACCATTTGAGATCAAGACAAATTCCTTTGACTATGCTATTGGGGCAGTTCTTACTCAACAAGAGCATCCAATGGCATATCACAGTGAGACTCTGTCTGACACAGTCCGTAATTATCCCACTTATGACAAAGAAATGTATTCCATTGTGGAGGCTTTCCAAAAATGGAAGCATTACATTTTGGGGAATGAAACGGTCATCCACACATACCATCGACCCTTGCAGTTCATACAGACACAAGGGAAGTTGCAGAATGATCACCATTTTAAATGGTCCACATATCTGCAACAGTTTCATTTGAACATCAAGTATAAGAAGGGCATCACCAATAATGTTTTCTACTACCTCAGCCGACCACCGATCATGGCAATAACCACCATTCTCAACTCTTGTGGGCACGAGACTTCTGATTGGCTGCTTCTCTACAAGTGCTATCTGGAATTCATCCACACATACAAGACACTCTTGGAGGGTACGCCATTTCCAAATTTTCACCTCCAGGATACACTGCTATGTCACCTGGGACACCTTTGTGTTCCTTTAAGTGATCATGCCAAGATGATTTGGGAAGCACACTACAGTTGGGTTTCTGGGCATTTCGGGGTCGTGAAAATAGTGCAAGTACTATAGAAGTATTTATATTGGCCGAACCTTCGACAAGATGTTGGGAAGTACATCAGATCTCACACTTCTTGCGCCATTGCCAAATCAACCTTCAAGAAGAAAGGCCTCTATACTCCACTACCTACCCCTAATCAACCTTGGGAGTCCATCTCCATGGATTACATGTTGGGCCTTCCTTCTACACATGGAAACGACTGTGTTTTCGTGATTGTCGACCGATTATCAAAGATGGACATTATGGCAGCCTGTAAAAATAATATCACAACAAAATTCACTACTAAACTCTTCTTTAAACAAGTGTGGGTGCACTTTGGGATCCAAAATTCTATCATCTTAGATCGGGACAACATGTTCCTCAACACATTTTGGTCCAGCCTCTAGTCAATGCTAGACACCAAGCTCACCAATTCTACAACTTTCCACCCCCAAACTGATGGCCAGACAGAGGTTGTCAATAGGATGATCGTACACATTCTATGCATGTAAAATTCAACGCATCCATGCACATGGGATGAGAGCCTTCCTTATGTACAACACAGTTATAATCAATCTCTCTACAGCTCAATCGGCCATAGCCCCTTTCAGGTGGGCTTGGGATTCCAGCCAATATGTACCATTGACGTAGCCATTCCATTTACGGCTACTTAGGCCGATTCGCCTCATGTCTAGTCTAAAGTTGACAAAGCGAAAAAAATTCATTGAGCTCATTCAACACATCTGCCAAGAGGTTCATGAAATATTGGACAGAGCTAATGCTAAGTACAAGCAATGACATGATCAACATCGGGTGCCACACAACTTACAAGTGGGCGACAAAGTGTGGCTACATTTTCAGAAGGAGCGCCTCAATGGACCCCACTGCAAGCTTCGCCCACTTCAATATGGGTCGTAAACCATCGCCGAGGCTGTAGGGGACAATGCCTTCAAGATGAATATTCTACCCTTCTTTGTTTGCACCCAGTGTTCAATGTGAACCGCCTTCGGCCCTACATCCCACCTCTACTCAACACCTCCAACATTGCAGAACAACTCACACCAACAGAGTTAAACCTAGGTTGCATGGAATAGGCCATCGCAGATTGAATCATGGACATGAAAATCAATAACACTCACTAGTTGAAGATCCAACTGTGTTTGGTTGTCAAAGCTGGCCAACTCCTGCACCAAGGAAAATGGTTCACTAGGGACCAAGTTCAACATAAGTTTCCTCATCTCATGGAGGAACTCAATGTAATGGGGACCATTGATTTCTAAGGGGGGAGGAATGATCCAGGTGGATATTGGTGGCCACCCGTTTATTCCACTTGGGGCCCCACCATTTCTTCTTTTAGTTTTTCAGCTTCCTTAACCGTAGTAGAATTTACAACTTTTAGTAGTTTTTCGGGTCCTGAAATTTCGGAGTCATTTTGAGGCCCTAAACAAACCTGTTGTGTTGTGCCATCAAAAATACCCACGGGGAAAAATTGGATCTTTCACAAAAAGAGTTATGACCTTTCATAAGGGCAACTCTCGTCGAGCATAATGGAACCAATCATGTGTCCCGTGGTTATTCAAAATTTAAGGGAATATAATTTTGAGGAAGTGATTCATAATATCACTTTTATGAAGAGGGTGATGCCATCGATTTCTAGTATCGATTCTTTATTATTTTCTCACTGTACAAAAGAGGACTTAGATCCAACATGGCCATCTGGGATGAAAAAATGTTTAAAATCTGAAGCATTGACCTTGAGAACCTCTTCCACTCTAGCCACTTATGTGTATTATTCTCATGGCCATGCTCCTACTGGACATGTCACTGATCATGGAAGTTGTGCAAAGTTTATATATATTAGAAATGGTGTTCTTCATCCATGGGAAAAGGAGGAAGAGGTTTTAAGAAAATTTGCAGCATTGATAAAAAGTAAAAATGTGCCAATGAATAAATCATTCGCTTGTTTTCCACATGGAAATATCTCTTCGTTCGTATGGTTGGACAAGATCTTTCTATTGTTGGATATAAAATCTTTCTTCCTTTAATTTTCTTCTCTGTATTTGTATTCATTCCCTTAATGCAATGCATGCATATAACTAATTTTAATTCGGTGTATTTGAAAATTTGATTAAGAATATATCTTTTCCATATATGTGCTATGCCCTTTCCAAATAGTAATTCCACTAGGCACCTAAAACAAGCAGTCCAATCCAGTCAAGCAAGTTTTAAATAGCTACGATTCATGTCTAGAGTTAATGCTAATATATTGAAGTGTGATGATCAAATGAAAGATATAAATACTCCAATAAACATCCAAACAAGAACTTTTCCTATTAATATGGCAATTGGTACACCAATTTTGCCCTTTTATATCGTTTTGGACACTAATGCCAGCTTAATGTGGACCAAGTGCAAACCTTGTACTCATTGCCCAGAAGGTCCATTCTATGATATGTCGTCATCCTCAACCTAGAGATTGATCAATGTGCCACATCCAACACCAACATGACCCATTCATTTGATACCTTTAATATTTCTTCTCGATCGATTCTCAATATAATCTTTAGTTTCAACTAAGACAATGAAGGATATGGTCAAGTGGTTGATATATGAAACATAGGGTCTTCTATAGTTGGAGCACACTTTCCCCCCATTTTTTGAAGGAAGGAGGGATGCTTCTAATGTCAAACGAGGAGGAATTGGGAACTTGTTCACGGGCTAGAATGTATCACCAACAATAGCGGATCTCCCCAGTGAAAAATACCAATTAGAATCTACACCGTTTAGTTTAGGGATCCCATTTGGTATGTAGGCCCGGTTGCCATTAATTTGGTGGAGATGGGTTTCAGACAAGGAGGGAAATCACTGAGGGAAGAATGCATGGACCTTGAAAGAACACAAGTCTGTGATTGACGAACGTCCTGTGAAGCACAACACCATGAATAGAAAAGCGAATTTCAAAGCATGAAACCTCAGAAAAGCATTGTTAGAAAAACCTTTACTAAGATCATACTTATGAAGATATTTACTTAAAAAATGGGAAACAATTCACGAAGGCTAAGTATTTCATCTATACATAAGCACATTCCAATAATGATTTAAATCAAATATCAACAAAGCAGTTCATTGACATAACTTAAGGTTAGAACATCGTATACCATCCACATGTTGCAAGGAAACTGATAATGAGATTAAATACATGAGTAGAGAGTGCACCATAACTTGAAGAAGCATTCATTCAGTTGAAGAGAAAATATTCACAGCATCACCACATAGGAGACTTTTGTCGGATTCAATAGTGAAATCCACTATCACTTCTTGTATTCATCAAAACACATACATTTAATAGGAAACAATATGTCTCTCTCAAAAGTCCAAAAACCAAAATCCCTTTCAAAATAACTTGAGGATGTACATATAGGTCGGGGTGGCTCTTGGATTTCTCATGATATTTGGTCACCCCTTGACTCTTCGGCTTCCTTGCGACCAAGGGATGCTTACGACCAAGGGCTTCTTGCAACCAAGGGTTGCTTGTGACCCGTTTCTTGCGACCTTTGAGCCCCCCTGATGTTTCTCTTTGCTTCTAATTCAATTTTCCCTAATATACCATGCTATGCAACAAAAACGAATAATATTTTACATGCATTGACCCTATTCTAATGATCTGGTAATTAACAAGGTTGGGGTGTCAATATGTTGATGCTCCTTGAGATAGGTCTTCCATGCTTTGTAGTCCACAACTATTGGGGCTAGTTGAGGCATGTCCTCCCCATGTCTGTGCAGGCACTCTAGGGCATCAGGAATTAGTGTGACATTATTGGCGTTGACATGGTTTGATAAGGTAGTCAATTTAGTGTATATCATGACTGTTTCCACTATATAATGCGTGATATTTTCCTTGGTCACCTACAATTCACTTGAGTTGGAGGCTTGCCAGATTGGGTTGAGAAATGCCTGAATTTCCTACAACACCTCTTCTCGGCTCTGTTATCACTCAGTAATTTCTCAAGGTTAAAGAAAGAACTCACCGAGGTAACCACAGACCTACTTTCAAGCTTTAGGATCTAGCCTTCCTAAGGCTTAGAGAGGTTCTCTCTATAAGATTTAATTTTGTTTTAATGTATGATTTTAGGCTAGTTATATAGAACAATTTTGGTTTTGATATTTGGTTTGGTTTGGTGGGAAAAATCACTTATTGAGATGGATAATGGTAAATCTGTTTTTCCATTGGGTAAATGGAGTCAATGTGTCAAGAAAATAAGTCAGGATCAAGGTCTAAATTCAAATATTTTCAGGGAAAGATAGCAAAGTCACTCAAGATCTTTGAGGCTGATTGGTGAAGTGGTTTAATCGAGACAAAGAGAAATCAAGGATTCTTTGATCCGGATAAGGAGTGAAGAGGACATAGGTCATTCGAAAGAGGGAGCAATTAAGGGTTCCCTACTCTGGAAATCAGCAGAAAACATTAAAATGAAAACCAGTAAATAACAGAGTGTTTTTAACAAATTCTGATATATCACTTCCTGATTTCACATTAAAATTTGGAATACATTTATGTATGAATGGAAAGCATAATAAGATTGAACAAATAACAGTAGAAATTACTTCACTTAAGTTGGCCCAACACATGAATCCTGAAACATGATGCTTTATTGATTTGATCCATCCTGCTGACTTGAAACTTGGTACAAAATCCCTTCAGGTACAGAAATATTGACTATAGAAATCTTCAGAAATTTATTCAACACACAATACTTCACATGATGAAGTATTTATACAAATTATAAACTAGAATATCTTGAAAAAATATCAAGATTGGTTTACAAATATCTCAAACTGTTTTACATAAATTGAATGTAATAAAAGGACAGTCAAAACTAATGAATCTATTTGGCACTATTTTTATGGATTGATAATGAAAAAGAAGAGAAATTCGAATTTGATATCAACTCTTAGTTGATGATGAGGCATCCAAGTCACTAACTGTCCCCTTCCTTTGTGCATTTTGTTCCAGAAATTCTGCAAATTTTGGGTCCAGTGATACCTATGTATATCTCCATCCGAGATATATATGTAAACATTGAAAGAGGTTATTGTAGATAAATATGTTCTTGATATAACCCTCTCTCGGGTTCCTAAAATTACAATCCAGTTGTTCACAATAAGCTCTGCAAAAAGATGTCTAAAAATTAATTTTGCACAACCTGAAAATTAGGCTGTGAAGATGTTCATGTATCTCTCATTCTTTAATACCTGTGTAAAAAGTGAGATATTTTTTCGTAGATTGGCCTCTTAGGAACATAAACCTCCTCTATTTTTACAAAATTCATCTTGGATTGGCCACAATAGTTTCTGTAAAACTATGACTTAAACAGGAAATTTTTGGAAAATGTCCCTTCCTGCTCTGTTTTAATCTTTTAACTTTTGTTCTTTTAACTATTTTTTACTTTCACTTTAGATAAAGTTCATTGTTAAAAGTATTTTCATCTCTGTTTAACTATTACTTCCTCCATTTTTATTTTTACTGTTTTACCTTGACTTCTTTGTTTTTTCTGACTTGACTTTCACTCTGACTTTTATCTGATACACTTTAACTGTGATGCTCTTTTTCTGTTCTTTTTTCATTCTCAATGTGAATTCTTACTTTCCTTTTACCATTCACTGTGTAATTTCATCATTTTGATCTCTCTTTGACTTTTATTTAATTATTTCTTTGTATACAAACTGTTTTTTAAATGAAGTTTTTTGAATTAAAATCTGAGAACTTGGAGCAAACAAGTTTGTCAACTAGTATTGAAACTATTGGCCCAATTTTCTATTCTAAGAATAACCTGCAAAAATCAAACAATTTGTTAATAAAAAACAAGTCGGAAGGGAAGCCAATAATGACTTTAGGGAACAGGGAATACAGTGAAAGGAGTTCTAGCCATAGCAGGGGTTTCTCGCAATTTCACAAAGGTGTGGGAATAAGGGTAGAGATGGGTTTTGAACTTCAAATAGCTTGACACGTTGGTGTGAGGTTATAATAGTTTACCACAGAGCAGAGTGAGTATGTTTTTTGCAAATGGCGAAGATATTACCACAATGGTTCATGATTTTCATTGCATTGTTTTATTGCCTTTAGTGTAGAGTGAAACAGTGGTTTATCGTAGTAGAGGAATGATTTAATGCATTTGTGCAGGGGTGGGCAAGTCGTTTTCGCATCATGGGCTCAACAGGTAAGAAGTTTATCACATAGGATAAAAGTGGTTAATGGTTTTATGCAAATGAATGTGATCCATGATTTTATGCCGCGTGGAGGAGAGATAATGGGGAAATACTGCCCATATCACAAAACAAAAATCGATTAACGATCATGCTATTGAATTTTCGATATGAGTTGTGAGTCATTGGATTGGGCAAAGGGAGTACAGATGGTTCATATTAACTCATGGAGTTATGGGTAAAAGGGCGTGGGGCCCGAGATCTCTTATGCAGCGGGGTTAATGTTTTATATGTTAAACATAGTTTAAACATAAAACTATAATGTGTAAAGGGATAGGCAGGTTTATGTTTTACATCACAAATAGTGTATATCTAGGTGTAATGAGACCTTAGGCGGGTTTTAATGTAAAACATATGTTTTAACCTATGGGGAAGAGCGGAGTATATGTCATGTGGAAAATTATAAACCATAGGTTAAACATTATTAAAGTGGGTTTTGGGGTATTTTAATAAATTAATTCATATAACTATGAGGTGGGGTATTATAAGGGAATTAATAAAATAAGTTAATTGTTAATATGAAATTGAATGACTGGAAATGCATATAAACACTAAGTAAAGTGTGATTTTAAGTTTTTTGGCACATTTTTCATAATGATGACCCCTTTTTACACTTATACTTGGGATAAATAGTATTTTGTGGATTTTTTGAATGTTTTTGTATGAAATGAAATTAGTTAAGGGGGGTTTTTACTTTCCCTAAGCAAAAAGGTGTTTTAACTTAGAAAAAGGGATTTTAACTTAGGAAAATGGATGATAATGTTGAGGAAATGGGTTTTTATGAAGGGAATCCAATACCTAGTGCCAATCAATTATTAAGCCTTGGGTCCAGTCCCAACAAAATTCAGAGAAATGCTCTGAGCCTTTTTAACTGAAGGTTTTGAATACTAAATACTTTGAGGGAAGGGAAATTAGGAATTTTGCAAGATGATGTTTTATTAAATTCCTTGTGAAACTGCTTTCTACCTACCCATCATTTATTCTATCATTTTTTCATTATTTCCATGGGTGCATTTGAGCTTGCAACCCTAAATCCATTTTTCTTTCAAAGAAGGAAACTATCTAATGCTAACCTTATTTCATCCGAGGGCTTAGATTAAACTGTTGAGTTCCTCATTTATTCTCTAACTATATATTGATTTGTCAAGTTTAAACTGTTTGACATATCTTTATTCTCTACATATAAACATGAAATTCAAAGCATGAAAAAGTTAAGATTAAACTATTTAACTCATCATGGATTATGGCATTTTGAACAAGCTGCACATAATCATTATTTTTGAAGTAAAAGTAAAAGTAGTGGCATTTTGACTTGCATCACTTTCATGTCTTATTCTTATTTCTTTTTTTGTTTTTGGGGCTCATTTTTTGTATTCTTTTTTATCCTTTTCTTTTAAGTCCTTTCATCTTTATTTTAGGACTTTTACCCTCTTTTCATTTTTTATTTTTCAAATATGGGAAAACAACTTGCAGAAAGCAAGGTATGTACATATTTACAAAACTTAATCAAATTCAATTCAAAAATTATGAATCCTATTATTATAGGGCCCTAACAGTGGCTCCACATGGGGATGGAAATTCCTTGCGAAATGTAAAGAACTTTAAGATTAGTAGCCTTCTCTATTGGGATGTTCCCAAATATGCAACATGCTTTGTCATATAATCTATAACTGGACATCTCATATTAAAACCAAACCTTTTCTGCAAATTGAAATTTGAAAAAACACTCTGAAACTGAAAATATGCTCAGAATTCTGAGCTTATTTGCACTCATCTACCTACTCTAATCTACTGATAATCTTGTTGAATCAGGTAATATAAAAACACCAATAAAGCCACTCAAGTAGTTGTAGAAATGAATGGATAATTTGACTGTGTGTCATCAAACTTCAAAGCATAACTTGATCACGTGTCTTCATAATAAAAGATATGATGTGTAATGGCAACTGTTGATGTATTTGATCCTCATAAATAAAACATGTTTGCAGACTTGAGCTAAAAATAATCTCCATATAATTTGCTATAGGATCATCAAAAGCATGATGTATGATTTGTGCTTCTATGCCTTCAATGACTAATTGATTAGTTGTATCCTTAATATTAAACCCTGAAACTATTTTTTTATTCTTGTACTTGAAAGCATAATCATCCTAAATCTGCAAGTCAAAAGGTAGTACAATTTCCTCTTGCTTTGGAGAAGGAATATTTTCCAAGAATTCTTTAGGATCTCGGAAATTATAAGACTGAATTTGAGAATGCAAAAGTTTAATGCCATTTTCATATTTTTTAGAAACTATATCAAGAACACATATTTTAAGTTGAGGAGAACATTTTATTGGTTCAAAATGAGAAAGACAGCTCTTTGAAAATCCTCATTAAGCTGAAATTATAATAACCCATCCCTGAATTCATTGAAAATCTCATGAGACAAAAGGTTTTCCACAAACCCTGTCATCTTGTATCACCATTAATGATTTGGAATGTGGATTCTTTAGTTATGGAGTTTCTTCTGAACTTTGAAGTTCTGGATCTTTGGACAATGGAGTCGCCAGGTGGATGATTTTAACCTTTGTATTTCTGATCACTTTCCACCATCATAGATCATATTTGAACCTGTAAAATATTTCTGAAGAAAATTTTATTCTTCCCCAGTGGAGTCACCATTATGTTATCACTCAGTAATTTCTCAAGGTTAAAGAAAGAACTCACCGAGGTAACCACAGACCTACTTTCAAGCTTTAGGATCTAGCCTTCCTAAGGCTCAGAGAGGGCTCTCTTTATAAGATTTAACTTTGCTATAATATATGATTTTACGCTAGTTATATAGGACAATTTTGGTTTTGATATTTGGTTTGGTTTGGTGGGAAAAATCACTTATTGAGATGGATAATGATAAATCTGTTTTTCCATTGGGAAAATGGAGTCAATGTGTCAAGTAGATAGGTCAGGATCAAGGTCTAAAGTCAAATATTTTCAAGGCAAGATAGCAGAGTCACTCAAGATCTTTGAGGCTGATTGGTGAAGTGGTTTAATCGGGATAAAGAGAAATCAAGGATTCTTTGATCTGGATAAGGAGTGAAGAGGACAGAGGTCATTCAAAAGAGGGAGAAATTAAGGGTTCCCTACTCTGGAAATCAGCAGAAAACATTAAAATGAAAACTAGTAAATAATAGAGTTCTTTTAACAAATTCTGATATGTCACTTCCTCATTTCACATTAAAATTTGGAATACATTTATGTATGAATGGAAAACATAAGAAGATTGAACAAATAACAATAGAAAGTACTTCACTTAATTTGGCCCAACACATGAATCCTGAAACATGATACTTTATTGATTTGATCCAGCTTGCTGACTTGAAACTTGGTACAAAAGCCTTTCGGGTACAAACATATTGACTATAGAAATCTTCAGTAATTTATTCCACACACAACACTTCAAATGATGAAGTATTTATACAAATTCTAAACTAGAATATCTTGAAAAAATATCAAGATTGGTTTACAAATATCTCAAACTATTTTACATAAATAGAACTTAATAAAAGGACACTCAAAACTAATGAATCTATTTGGCACTATTTTTATTGATTGATGATGACAAAGAAGAGAAATTTGAATTTGATATCAACTCTTAGTTGATGATGAGGCATCTAAGTCGCTAACTCTCTCCTTCCTTTTTGCATTTTGTTGCAGAAATTCTGCAAAATTGGGGTCCAGTGATACCTTTGTATATCTCAATCCGGATAGATATGTAAAACGTGAAAGAGGTTATTTTAAATAAATATGTTTTTGAGATAAACCTCTCTCAGTTTCCTAACATTCCGCTCCATTTGTTCATAATAAGCTCTGCAAAAATATGTGTAAAACATAAATTTTCACAATCTGAAAATTAGGCTGTGAAGATGTGCACGTATATCTCATTCTTTAATACCTGTGTAAAACGTAAGATAGGATTTTGTATATTGGCCTCTTAGGAATATAAACCTCCTCTAGTTTTGAAAAATTCATCTTGGATTGGCCACAATAGTTTCTGTAAAACTATGAATTAAACAGGAAATTTCTGGAAAATGTCCCTTCTTGCTTTATTTTCATCTTTTAACCTTGCTGTTCTTTTAACTATTTTTCACTTTCACTTTTGATAAACTTCATTGTTGAAATTATTTTCATCTCTGTCTAACTATTACTGCCTCCATGTTTACTTTTACTGTTTTACCTTGTCTACTTTGTTTTTTCTGATTTGACTTTCTCTCTGACTTTTATTTGATACACTTTAATTGTGATGCTCTTTGATTATTCTGTTCTCACTGTCACTATGAATTTTTACTTTACTTTTACCATTCACTGTGTAATTTCATCATTCTGATCTCTCTCTGACTTTGATTTAATTCTTTCTTTGTATACAAACTATTTTTTGAATGAATATTTTTGAATTGAAATCTGAGAATTTGGAACAAACAAGTTTTTCAACTGGTATTGAAACTGTTGGCCCAATTTTCTATTCTGAGAATAACCTACAATAATCAAACAATTTGTTAATAAAAAACAAGTCGTAAGGGAAGCCAATAATGACTTTAGGGAATAGGGAATACAATGAAAGGAGTTCTAGCCACAGTAGGGGTTCCTGGAAATTTCATAGAGGTGTGGGAATAAGGGTAGAGATGGGTTCTGAACTTCAAATAGCTTGACACGTTAGTGATAGGTTATAATAGTTTACCACGGAGCAAAGTGAGTATGTTTTTTGAAAATGGCGGAGATATTACCACAATCGTTCATGATTCTCATTGCATTGTTTTATTTCCTTTAGCATAAAGTGAAACAATGATTTATTGCAGTAGAGGAATTATTTAACGCATTTGTGCAGGGGTGGGCAAGTCGTTTTCGCACCGCGAGGTCAACAGGTAAGCGGTTTATCGCATAGGAGAAAACTGGTTAACTATTTTATGCGAATGGATGCAATCAAATGATTTTATGCTACGTGGAGGAGATATAATGGGGTAATACCACCCATATCACAAATAAAAAATCGATTAACGATCATGCTATTGAAATTGCGATATGAGTTGTGAGTCCTTGGATTGGGTGGAGGGAGTGCGAACGGTTCAGATTAACTCATGGAGTTATGGGTAAATGGGCGTGGGGCCCGAGATCTCTTATGCAGTGGGGTTAATGTTTTATATGTTAAACATAGTTTAAACATAAAACTCTAATGTGTAAAGGGATAGGCAGGTTTATGTTTTACGTCACAAATAGTGTATATCTAGGTGTAATGCAACCTTAGGTGGGTTTTAATGTAAAACGTATGTTTTAACCTATGGGGAAGAGCAGAGTATATGTCACGTGGAATATTTAAAACCATAGGTTAAACATTATTAAAGTGGGTTTTGGGGTATTTTAATAAATGAATTAATATAACTACAAGATGGGGTATTATAAGGGAATTAATAAAATAAGTTAATTTTTAATATGAAACTGAATGAGCATAAATGCATATAAACACTAAGTGAAGTGTGATTTTAAGTGTTTTGGCACATTTTTCATAATGATGGCCCCTCTTTACACTTACACTAAGGATAAATAGTATTTTGTGGATTTTTTGAATGTTTTTGTATGAAATGAAATTAGTTAAGGGGGGTTTTTACTGTCCCTAAGAAAAATGGTGTTTTAACTTAGAAAAAGGGATTTTATCTTAGGAAAATGGATGATAATACTGAGGAGATGGGTTTTTATGAAGGGAATCCAATACCTAGTGCCAATCAGTTACTAAGCCTTGGGTCCGGTCCCAACAAAAGTTAGAGAAATGCTATGAGCCTTTTTAACTCAAGGTTTTGAATACTGAATACTTTGAGGGAAGGGAAATTAGTAATTTTGCCAAATGATTTTTTATTACATGCCTTGTGGAACTGCTTTCTACCTACCCATCATTTATTCTATCATTTTTTCATTATTTGCATGGGTGCATTTGAGCTTGCAACCCTAAATCCATTTTTCTTTTAAATCAGGAAACTATCTAATGCTAAACTTATTTCATCAGAGGGCTCAGATTAAACTGTTGAGTTCCTCATTTATTCTCTAACTATCTGTTAGGTTCCCGTGATTTGGCTGATTGGCAAGCCAAATGACAGTGTAACATCAAACCAAGCTTTGGAGCCCAAGGACCTAGCCTTCCTGGACTCAGAGAGGGCTCTCTCTATTATATGTAAAAGATATTGGTGTGTTCACTTATGGTGTTCAGATATTAGGCTAGTTATGAAGTAAGTTTTGGTTTTTTTGGTTTTTAGGTTGTGAGGGATGAAACTGATCGAGAATGTAAGATAGGTAAAATATGTCAGATCAACTGGGCTATGGGGTCAAAAAGGTCAAGGAAGCTATTAGATGATGATACAAGGCTTCTATAGGGCCGATTTGATTCAAGGTAGAAAGGATCTTTGGGAAAAATGGAGTAAATGGACATCAAGTTTGTGAAAGACGAAGGATTTCAAGCATAACTAGTTTGATATCAGACATAAACATGTTATGGCAAGCCATTAATCATGAAAAATGTAACTACAAGCTAAATAATACATAGAAATAAACATTCAAGCCATGCATAGAAGTATAAGACCCTCTAACTTTGGGAAATGGCTATCAGACTTTGGGAAAAACACATAAGACAGAATAACAACTCAAAACACTATGTCGGAACGCCTAAACACAGTCTTTAAGTTATTGGGCACTTTGACAAACAAGCTTTCATAGTTTTAGGCAAAGGGCTAGATCGGGACTAGGCCTCCTTGGTTCAAACAAAATGATAATCTAATCAGTCAAAGAGATATTTTCATGGATGGGACTATGGACAGTCATAGGTAAGCAGGGCACACCATACATCCTACTCAACATGCATAGAACTATGAATGAAACTAGCAACAATATCCTTAAGTTACTAAAGAGAAGTTAAGAATTCTTTACTATGACTAAGGAGGAGGAAAACATAAAAGCTATGAAGATTCAGGAAATTTGAGGTGCCTCCATGGGCATATCTCAAATTTATTCTCTACTGATCTATAGCAAGCAAGAAACATGTATCATGAATGAAAACTAGAAGACAACAACAAAGCAAGAGACACTATACCATTCTACCAAGTCATGGAATCCATCAACAATCCTTCTTCATTCATCCAAGAACATCCAAGAGTCAATCCAAAAGCATAACACAAGTATTTCCTTCAAAGCTCATATGACCAATATATTGCTTCTCTTCTCAAGTTCAGCCTTCTATTACAATGAATCCTCTTGGAATATATAGGCCAAGAAGGAGGAAAACCAACCAAGGCAACTAGCTAGCCATTGGTTCAAAATAAATATCTAAACTTGTCCTTGAGGCTTTGCAAAGCCCAAGGCACAAAATATCCCATAAAATATCTAAAAAATGCTAAAAAAGGGAATTAAATTGACTTTGTATCATTTTCCAAGTGCAAAAATAGCTAAACGCACATTTGGAAAAAAGCAGATTTTAGAGGTTCAAAAATTACAAAAATACTTCAAATTTTCATCAGCAAAGGGTCCTCTGATTTTCCGGAAAAATTTGGCAGCCTTCCCGGTGTCGAAACAAGGCTCATGATAGCTCGTTGGAAAGCTCTGAGTGTCTACATTCCGGCGCAACTGAAAATTCCCCAATCCAATGCATAAAAGTCCTCCAAATCTACACCTGTGTGTAAAAAGCCAGAAAATTACAATCTGCTGATAGACCGGGCAGAGTGTGCAAAAAGTGAGAATTTCTTGCCGTTTTGAGGGGGAAAAAGATCTCCAAATGTTCTGAAAATCGCTGAGGATGTGCTCATGAAATTATGGAATCCTATGATACCATTCTCCTCCCTTGACGAATCCTCAAAATGAAATGGTGAATTTATGAGTCTTTGACCAAAAACTCAAAATTGCCAAACAACCAAAATTTGTCAAAATAGGCCCAAAATTGGTGTGCATGACCCTTAAGGGTCCTCAGAAACATGCTCCGAAACTGAAGCCAAAATGTCAAGTGCTGATGTGCCTTTCTTCTCTTTCCGTGCCGGGCGCTTCTTCGGCTAGATGCACTCTTGAAAAACTAAACTGCCTCACTGTCTTTGAAGTGTCTTCTGTAAACTAAACTCTGTCAACCCACTGTTTTGATAAGGAAACAATGTCCTTAGATGCTTGTGCAAAAATTTCTCTCTCAATACCAAACCTCTGCTCCTTTAAAATGTGGCTTTCACAACCTTTGAGATGCAGTTCAACAAGCAGACCCTTTAAGAAGAAAAAAACACAGTGAAATGAAAAAGGCAGTCAAGTGAATTTGCTGTATATAATGACAAGGTTACCCTTCTCTGTGATGTTTGGAGGTCAAAAACCTATTTTTGTATCTTTGACCAAAGTAAACTTCTTAATTTCACAATCCTACCCTTGTCTAGTATGCAAATCAACCAATCAATGCTCACATCATACACAGTCACCTTTAGTGCAGACACCCAGTCAATTTCACTGTTTATAAATGAGACAGATCTTGGAAATGTTTCAAAGGTTTCAACAAAGCCTGTAAGAGTTTTAAATTTCAAAAAATCAAGGCTCCCTCTTCAATATAGAACCCTGTCTCTCTAGAAAAATGCCCTTTCAACCATCTGAATATCAACTTATCAAATGAACTTTGAAGAACAAAAAGACAGTCAAGTAGTATACACAGTGAACAACTATCTTTTCTGTGGTTGGTAAGGGTCACAGGGCTCTTGATGTTTTGGTGACAGTAAGACAGCCTTGTAGCAGACAAATACCTCTTGATCAAAAACAACCTGCTTGTATTTATCATTTCTTATACACAGTTTTGTCAGAAAACCCTTTTGAATTGTAATGGCAACTCCTCTTACCAAAGTCTGTTTGATGGAAAAAAAGAGGCATCATTGATTTTACTCCTCATCACACAGAGACTTTTGAAAATGACACAGTGATTTATGTATGATTTTTTATAGCTAAAATACGCTCACTGTCTCAATTTTTAAAACACTGAGTTTCTTCCTTTAAATACTGCCTCCTCCTAAAAATGTCTCCACCTTATACTGAGCTGGCTAAGGTTTACCTTGCCCTATCACAATTAGGGTACTTTCAATCATTTGCCAAACTTCTACTGCTGTGTATATCTTGACTAGCTGGTTTGTGCCTTTAGCACTGCATTGAGGGCATTTTTAAGGCCCTTTCACATCAATAAAAACCTATCACTTCCATAATGTCAATCTTGGGTAATGGCAGCCATGGCATTTTTTGGATTTTCAACAAAAATTTAACCCTCCTTACCACTGTTTTCACCACTCCTTTTGCTAACAGAGGTCATGGCTTTATCTTGGTCTTTGGGGGTAGTTTTTTGGTTCTTTAGAACTAGTGAATCATTTCACTAACCTTACATCCAACAACCTTTTAGAATATTTACTCAAATTGCCTTGATTTTCTCTACAAATTTCGTTGTCTCATTCCTTGTGATTCAAGACCTTGAGGGACAAATCCGCTTTAAAGGATGCGACCATTGTTTGCTGGGGTTTGAGCGACTTTCTTGGGAGCTTTGGAAGGCGATTTTGATCATTGCATACATGCGCGGCGCGGTGGCATGGAAGCGTCACGCAAGGGTTGTCGGGTCACTGTCGGGCCGACAGGACCCAAACCTACAGGCGCGCTGCGCGCACCTACAGGAGCGTCGCGCGCCTATGTATTTCTATGTAAAAACTGTGCCTAAGAGTGTCGCGCGCATCTACAGGCGCGTCGCGCAAATCTTGACATTGAAAACTCTGTCTTTTTGCTTGGAAGCTCCTTCTTTGGTAGAGTGAATGGAAAAAGGAATGTTTTGCTCGTGTTTTGGAGTTGACAAAAGGAATTTGCAATGGTCATCAACCCCTTTGAAAATGAAAAACCAAAGTCCTTCTCACGCTCACTTGGTGAATGAAGCACAAAGTCTTTTGAAAAAGCCTTTCAACATCTTTGCACAAAATAAAAAAGGTGTAGCTTGACTTTTGAAAGCAGTGGCATAGTTAAAACTTTGTTTAGGGTAAAAAATTTATGTGAGTTTCAAATTTCCCAGCCACTTCCTTTTCTTGTTCTTTATTTAAAGCTTTGACAGACTTTGCCAGCATTGACCTTGGAGACATTTTAACACGAAGCTCAACTTTGAAAAATGCCTAGTGAAGCTGTAGACAAATTTCTCTTCCATTTGTTAACAACGATGGTGATATTCATTATATAAATATCCTAAAAGCTTGTCAAGAAAAAACACTGAAAACTGCTCTGTTATTAGAAAGGATAGGGCTTGTCTTTTTAACTTGCTTTGTCAGTTTCTGTCTCCAGGTGTCTCTTCAACCTCTTTCCCACTGTAGGTATCAAAAATTTGCTGCATTTATTTGGATTTTGCCATGGTCCTTTGATTAAGAAGGGCGCCTTTTTCCAATACACTTCTCTGCTAAAAACATATCATTATAATGTCTCTGTCCATTGAATAATGAAAACCTATGTTTGTTTCAAGCTTTCTAAAAAACTGACAGTCTGTCAAAACACCTCTTTTGCCTATGATGAACAATAGTTTCAATGGTGATGTCTCTTGATGACATAAACCTAGATTTTCTGTGTCAGTTGTTATAGCATATTTGAAAAGGCACCTGTCTATAAATAGAGTTGTTTTCAATAATGACATGCCTCCCCAGGGTTTTAGAACTCAGATCATAACCTTTTATACCTTTGTGTTGAGAAGATAAGTATGTGAGATGTGAAAAAGCAGCTATAATTATTCACAGACACCAAGGCTCTTTTTGGCCACTTTCTTCTAATGGAGCTCTGAAAACACCAAACCAGCTGCATCTGAAGGATGCACTTGTCTTTGTGTTGGAGTGTAGATCGCAACAACTAGACTTATACTGGTGCTTTGACTGATATCAAGATGTCTTATGTCTGAGGCTGTATACTACTTGCCTGCCTTTTCTCTATGTTTATCCAAAAACCATGGACTGGATTCCACAACCCAACAGAAACATAAGAGCACACAGAGGTTCCTTTACTGAAGTGTCCTCTTGCTCAACATTGATTTGAGCCATTAATATTAACACCCCTGCAGAGATATTTTGTTATGATAGCTTTGATCAATGGAGTCTCTTTTTGTTGCGCCATGATGATGATGCTGGCAATTTCAATTTATCTTCTTTCTTAGGGCATAAGAGCAAAAAACTCTTCTTTCTCTTGATTTGAACATTTCAGATCTTAGCCCTGTTTTGATCATCATTTTCCCTCAGAAACCTTGAGTCACTGTTTCACTATCTAGTAAAAAACAAACCTGTATTTAGAGTAAGTTTTGCAATTCTTCAAGTCAATATTGGCCATCGCCCTCTGCTTGTAGATGAAGGAGGCACTTTAACCCTCTGCTTATAGATGAAGGAGGTTTTTGGCCATGAAAAATAACAAGTTTGTTTGACAGTGTTGGTCTTTCTTTTACTGTGCTATCAGGCTGAATGAAGCTGTAAGAGTTTGATGAGTAACTCCTTACCCTGCAGATGTATCTCAAGCTTATGTTTACATTGAGAAGCAGTTGTTCTTCTAAATGTGGATTCAATAATTTTCTCCTGAGATGATGACATGTTTCCTGTCTTTGTAAAATGTATAAAACACTGTAAAACACCTAAAATCAGCTTGAGACTGTGGTCTATGCATTGTTGAGACTTAGGGGTGTGTAAGTGACGCGACTTAGGGTTGTGATTAACTTTATTAGTAGAGTGGGAGGTCTGTTATGTCTGGTCTATAGCAGATGGAGGTTTGTTGGCTCTTTGATGGTTGCCAAGGGTGAAATGCTTAAAAGCGCCACTTCCTAACTTAGGGGGGTTTTTCGAACAGATTTGGATTGTGTCTTTAGAGCTGATGGGCAGACTAGTATAGCTGAAGCTGGATAGGGTTTGATAATGGGGTTTCATCTCGTCATGGGCGAACTGAAAGGTAAGAAGGAAAAAAGTTTTATGGGTGTTTTCCCAGCTGGAAAATATGACAAATTTTGGATCAGCTGTTAGAAAACTTGGCTATCAGAACTAGTCATCACCAACAAGTAAAAAATTACTGATGACTAACAGTGGCTCCATTTGTGGAGGACAGCTCCTTTTTAGGAGGTGTCCATAATCTCAGATCTTTGGCTTATGAAGACCAATGCCTTACCCATTGGCACAAATTTTCACTTTTCTTTGATGCTACTTCTGAAAGAGACAGCATGATTAGCATCGATGATATTTCTACTTACCTCACTATCTTTCCTAATATTTTTTTCTTCCTTTTTCTGGCGCATTTGAACTAGCAGCCTTTTGACAATGCATATTTTTCTTTTTGCAAAATTAACCTATCTAACTCTACACTTATATCAGCCGGGAGTTCAGATTAAACATATGAACTCCTTTCATTACTCTACCTAAACTAGATCAACTGTCAAGATTAAACTGTTTGACAGGATTTTGTTCTCTAATCTAAAACATGAAATTCAAAATGATCAAATCGGGATTAAACAATATGATTTGTCATGTATTTGTGGCATGACAGGACAAACTGCACACAAATATTATTCTGCAACAAAAGGAAAACTAGAAAAGCGGGGCTAAGATGTACAATGTATTTTTCATCCCTCGCTTCTCTCTTTGGTTCTGTTTTAGGCATGTGGAACCAAAATCTCTCCCTAATCTATACTCTGTGATAAGTCAATATTACACAATGTTGACCATCTTTTTCACTCACTAACTTATCAGCAAATTAATTTAAACATGCTCAGCTATGATTAGGCTAGATAACTGAACAAGACATTGAAGTGCTAGTAGCGACATTTAGACTTGCGCGCTTTCTGAAGGACTATTTCTTGGAACATGGGGCTTTACCATTGCTTTTTAGAAACTGCCCTCTTTTTCTACTGTTTACTGTTTTGGTATTTTCTGCTTTTTCACTTTTTCTTCAAACAAACTACAAATGAAAAGGTGCTCACAAGGCTGAGCTTATTTTCTAATGTTGTCTTTCTATCCTAATCTAATCTGTACACAACATACACTTGGTGAACTCTTCTTTCCAATGCAACCAGTCAAGTAGATGCTCACATGGGTCATTTTGGTTTAGTTCTTTCATGAAGCTGAAGTACTGAAAAGGCCACCCCCACTTGGTTTGTTTCTGGATAGTAGTGCTTAAGTTTTTTCTTATTCTTGGCAGCAACTTGTTCATGGTAGAACCCACTACTCCTTCAGCTTTCTTAAGGAAAACAACAAATAGATCTTGGAATAAAACCTAATCTAGAGGTTTTGAGATATAGGATTCATTCAAGACTACTCTTTCAGACTTCTCAAGGAAAACATCAAATGGATCTTGGAATAATACCTGATCTAGATGATATGATATATAGGCTTCATTCAGGACTACTCTTTCTTCCACTTGGCTATATTTGGGACCCCCCTGGTAAAGAAATCCTTCCTCTTGCTCATGATCACTGGAACTGTCAGACTCATCATATATTGCAGTGTAGTTTTCAATCCAAGCTTATGTGTTCTGATTAAGTGGACTGAAAACTGTGTGGAGGTTATCAGTTTGGTGAGCAGGGATACACTTTGACAGTAAATTATCTTGAAAGGATAGTGTGACAACTCTCATGTGTTTATCAACCTCTACTTCTTCATCTGCAATTTGTAACTCAATGGAAATTGGTGGCTGCAAATCTGGAGTTAAGGAGTATTCCCTGACCAAAATGTTTTCCTCAACCATTTCCGGCAAAGGCTTCTCATTTACAACATGCTCAAGAATTTCACCATCTTCCTCAACCTCATCATCAAAGCTGAAAAACTGTTGATTTCCAATTATGTGAATGCTATCTCTGATGGACTGAAGTGAAGTAGAGCAAAGAGTCCGAGACTCTTCACTTACTTCTAAAATTTCAAGGCTCTCCTCATCAGTGTCATAGATGACCTGTAATGGCTGCTTACTTTTCTCAAGTTCATGAAACTGAGCTTCCTCTCGACAATCAAAAACTGAGTCTTCTGCAAAGTTAGTTTCTGTTTGGAAGTCATAATCATCAACATATTGATCAAACATTGGAGAATCATTAACATAAGTAATGTCACCAGCCATGTATATTGGACAATCAGATTGCTTTTCATCAACTTGATTTACAAATCTATTTTCTGATTTATGATATGCAGGGTTTAAAAGAGAAAAATCAACGAAGTTTTGGTTACATGAAGTTTCAGAGGTTGTCTGCATGTTTATTATTTGATCTATTTCCTGTTCAGTTAAGGGAGAAGGTATTTTCTGTTTTCTTTGGATGGGGCAACAATTTCTTTCCATCTTTTGTGGAAGTTGATCTTGTGGCTGAATGTCCTCTTGTATTTTATATGAAAGGGTAGATGGATTGTTATCTGTTTCAACCTTTTCAAAGAGTTCTTGTGGATCCTCTCTTATTTCTTGATGGATTTCATCTAGGATCAACTCTTCTTGGTCATCTTGATTGTTAGCTTGGGTAAGAAAATTATGGACCTCCTCTAAAAACTTCTCAGGATGCCAATTTCCGTAGTGTTCTTCAATGTTTACAATGTGTTGTATGATGTTTTCAGAGTGATCACAACAATTTTCAGCCAATGATAAAGATGGACAATGCCCTATATAGTGTTTACAAAATACTTTGTGGAAATCCTTCAAAGAAAACAAGGTACGAGGTTCTAGGTTTTCATACCATTCTCTTGCCTCTTCTTCTAATGTACCCATGAACATTTTCATAAGGCAGTCCTCATGCCATTCAACCTTTAAGCTACATACATGCATATGAAATTTTATGAGGTGCAAAAATGGGTTGTCAATATTTTCATTTCGAAAGACAGGTAGGTCTTTGAACCAATTTACATCTGTGGGCATTTTGTGTGGGAAACCAGGGATATGTTCTCTGCTCATCGGAGCATATCTCCTTTGTGTCCTCAGGTGTTGAACCATGTCTTCCTCCATCAGGATGTTTGGGTTTACTTACTGCATTCCTAGGAGTCTTTATAAGGACTAGTGGGTAAAAAGGCCTACTGGAGGCTAGTGGAGTCGCCAGGTGGAACTTGTTTGTTTTTGAAAATATTTAGCTATGGTCCACCACCAGTAACTAAAGTAAAGCCAGTCGGGAAATATTTTGGATTTTCTGAGTTTTATATGCAGCCTATGTTTTTAAAGTATTCTAAACTTTGTTTCAACACTTTTCTAGGGTGGTGACAACAAAAAGAGTTTTACTCTAAAATGATCTTACGGATTGCTTGCTTATTTATGGTATCTAAAGGACTAAGAGTCTATAAGAGTTTGCTAGGCTGTCATGTACTCAATGTCCCACCATCTCCTGCTATGTTAGTGAGCGATGGGATAGGTTGGTCAGATGGTAACCTAGAGTTCGGTAAAATAGTAAGGCCTACTGGAGGCTAGTGGAGTCGCCAGGTGGAGTTTTAGTTGTTTTGAGGTATATATGTATGGTCCACCACCAATACTGTAAAAAACCAATCTAAGGGAGTTTTTTGTGGTTTTTATGAGTTTTATGTGCAGCCTAGGATGTAAGAGTGTTATGAACCTGATTCATCACTTTGCTAAGATGGTGAAACAGAGAGTTTACTCTGAATGATTCTAAAGGCTGATGGTCTAAGTTAAATGTTGAAGGACTAAAGAGTCTATCAGAGTTTGCTAGACTGTCATGTACTCAATAGGTCCCACCATGATCGCCATTATGTTAGTAGCGATGAGGTGGCTAAATCGGATGGTATTCTAAAATTTAGCAAGGTAGTAAGGCCTACTGGAGGCTAGTGGAGTCGCCAGGTGGATTTTTAGTTGTTTTGAGGTATATGTGTATGGTCCACCACCAGTACTGACAAAAACCAATCTAAGGGAGTTTTTGTTTTGGGGTTTTTTGAGTTTTATGTGTAGCCCTGAGGTTTGGAAGAGTTTCCTACAACTGAATCAACATTTTGCTAAGATGGTGAAGGAGCTATTTTCCACTCTTCAGACAATACCTACGTTTTCTAATTTTGACTGAGATTTTGAGAGATCCTAAGGGATACCAAGGATGTTTTGACTCAAAGTCCCACCGTGATCGCCATTATGTTAGTGTGCGGTGGGATAAGTCAATCAAATAGTATTCTCAAAGGTCTCTTAAGGTCTAGGGAATCTAAGTTTGTTTAATACTCAGAGTCCCACCGTGATCGCCATTATGTTGGGGTGGCGATGAGGTGGATAAATCAGATGGTATTCTAAAATTTAGCAAGGTAGTAAGGCCTACTGGAGGCTAGTGGAGTCGCCAGGTGGATTTTTAGTTGTTTTGAGGTATATGTGTATGGTCCACCACCAGTACTGACAAAAACCAATCTAAGGGAGTTTTTGGGGTTTTTTGAGTTTTTATGTAATCCTAAGGTTTGGAAGAGTGTCCTACAGCTGAGTCATCATTTTGCTAGGATGGTGAGACAACCAGATTCTACTCTTCTAAGTTTGACTGAGATTTTGAGAGTTCCTAAGGGATACCTAGGATGTTTTGACTCAAAGTCCCACCGTGATCGCCATTATGTTAGAGTGCGGTGGGATAAGTCAATCAAACAGTATTCTTAAAAATAAGGGACTTCTAGAGTTCTAAGGTGTCCTTAGATTGTCACTAACTCAAAGTCCCACCGTGATCGCCATTATGTTAGGTTCCCGTGATTTGGCTGATTGGCAAGCCAAATGACAGTGTAACATCAAACCAAGCTTTGGAGCCCAAGGACCTAGCCTTCCTGGACTCAGAGAGGGCTCTCTCTATATGTGTAAGGGATATCTGTGTGTTCGCTTCTGGTGTTCTGATATTAGGCTAGTTATGAAGTAAGTTTTGGTTTTTGGTTTTTTAGGTTGTGAGGGATGAAACTGATCGAAAATGTAAGATAGGTAAAAGATGTCAAATCAACTGGGCTATGGGGTCAAAAAGGTCAAGGAAGCTATCAGATGATGATACAAGGCTGCTGTAGGGCCGATTTGATTCAAGGTAGAAATGATCTTTGGGAAAAATGGAGTAAATGGACATTAAGTTTGTGAAAGACGAAGGATTTCAAGCATAACTAGTTTGATAGCAGACATAAACATGGTATGGAAAGCCATTAATCATGCAAAATGTAACTACAAGCTAAATAATACATAGAAATAAACATTCAAGCCATGCATAGAAGTATAAGACCCTCTAACTTTGGGAAATGGCTATCAGACTTTGGGAAAAACACATAAGACGGAATAAAAACTCAAAACACTATGTCAGAACGCCTAAACACAGTCTTTAAGTTATTGGGCACTTTGACAAACAAGCTTTCATAGTTTTAGGCAAAGGGCTAGATCGGGACTAGGCCTCCTTGGTTCAAACAAAATGATAATCTAATCAGTCAAAGAGATAGTTTCATGGATGGGACTATGGACAGTCATAGGTAAGCAGGGTACACCATACATCCTACTCAACATGCATAGAACTATGAATGAAACTAGCAACAATATCCTTAAGTTACTAAAGAGCAGTTAAGAATTCTTTAGTATGACTAAGGAGGAAGAAAACATAAAAGCTATGAATATTTAGGAAATTTGAGGTGTCTCCATGGGAATATCTCAAATTTACTCTCTACTGATCTATAGCAAACAAGAAACATGTATCATGAATGAAAACTAGAAGACAACAACAAAGCAAGAGACACTATACCATTCTACCAAGTCATAGAATCCATCAACAATCCTTCTTCATTCATCCAAGAAAATCCAAGAGTCAATCCATAAGCATAACACAAGTATTTCCTTCAAAGCTCATATGACCAATATATTGCTTCTCTTCTCAAGTTCAGCCTTGTTTACAATGAGAGCTTGTGGAATAAATAGGCTCAAGTGAGGAAAACCTCATGGTTCAACTTGCATCCTCATTGGCCTAATCAAAATATCTAAACTTGTCCTTGAGGCTTTGCAAAGCCCAAGGCACAAAATATCTCATAAAATATCTAAAAAATGCTAAAAAAAGGAAAAATAATTGACTTTGCATCATTTTCCAAGTGCAAAAATAGCTAAACGCACATTTGGAAAAAGCAGATTTTAGAGGTTCAAAAATTACAAAAATACTTCAAATTTTCATCAGCAAAAGGTCCCCTGACTTGCCGGAAACATTTGGAAGCCTTCCCAGTGTTGAAACGAGGCTCATGATAGCTCGTTGGAAAGCTCTGAGTGTCTAATTTCTGGCGCAACTGAAATTTCCACAATCTGATGCCCAGACACCCTCCAAATCTACACCTGTGTGTAAAAAGCCAGAAAATTACAATCTGCTGATAGACCGGGCAGAGTGTGCAAAAAGTGAGAATTTCTCGCCGTTTTGAGGGGGAAAAAGATCTCCAAATGTTCTGAAAATCGCTGAGGATGTGCTCATGAAATTATGGCATCCGATGATACCATTCTCCTCCCTTGACGAATCCTCAAAATGAAATGGTGAATTTATGAGTCTTTGACCAAAAACTCAAAACTGCCAAACAACCAAAAGTTGTCAAAATAGGCCCAAAATTGGTGTGCATGACCCTTAAGGGTCCTCAGAAACATGCTCCAAAACTGTAGCCAAAATGTCAAGTGCTGATGTGCCTTTCTTCTCTTTCCGTGCCGGGCGCTTCTTGGGCTAGATGCACTCTTGAAAAACCAAACTGCCTCACTGTCTTTGAAGTGTCTTCTGTAAACTAAACTCTGTCAACCCACTGTTTTGATAAGGAAACAATGTCCTTAGATGCTTGTGCAAAATGTTCTCTCTCAATACCAAACCTCTGCTCCTTTAAAATGTGGCTTTCACAACCTTTGAGATGCAGTTCAACAAGCAGACCCTTTAAGAAGAAAAAAACACAGTGAAATGAAAAAGGCAGTCAAGTGAATTTGTTGTATATAATGACAAGGTTACCCTGCTCTGTGATGTTTGGAGGTCAACAACCTATTTTTGTATCTTTGACCAAGGTAAACTTCTTAATTTCAAAATCCTACCCTTGTCTAGTATGCAAATCAACCAATCAAAGCTCACATCATACACAGTCACCTTTAGTGCAGACACCCAGTCAATTTCACTGTTTATAAATGAGACAGATCTTGGAAATGTTTCAAAGGTTTCAACAAAGCTTGTAAGAGTTTTAACTTTCAAACAATCAAGGCTCCCTCTTCAATATAGAACCCTGTCTCTCTAGAAAAACGCCCTTTCAACCATCTGAATATCAACTTATCAAATGAACTTTGAAGAACAAAAAGACAGTCAAGTAGTAGACACAGTGAACAACTATCTTTTCTGTGGTTGGTAAGGGTCACAGGGCTCTTGATGTTTTGGTGATAGCAAGACAACCTTGTAGCAGAAAAATACCTCTCGATCAAAAACAACCTGCTTGTATTTATCATTTCTTATACACCGTTTTGTCAGAAAACCCTTTTGAATTGTAATGGCAACTCCTCTTACCAAAGTCTATTTGATGGACAAAAAGGGGCATCATTGATTTTACTCCTCATCACACAGAGACTTTTGAAAATGACACAGTGATTTATGTATGATTTTTTATAACTAAAATAGGCTCACTGTCTCAATTTTTAAAACACTGAGTTCCTTCCTTTAAATACTACCTCCTCCTAAAAATGTCTCCACCTTATACTGAGCTGGCTAAGGTTTACCTTGCCCTATCACAATTAGGGTACTTTCAATCATTTGCCAAACTTCTACTGCTGTGTATATCTTGACTAGCTGGTTTGTGCCTTTAGCACTGCATTGAGGGCAGTTTTAAGGCCCTTTCACATCAATAAAAACCTATCACTTCCATAATGTCAATCTTGTGTAATGGCAGCCATGGAATTTTTTGGATTTTCAACAAAAATTTAACCCTCCTTACCACTGTTTTCACCACTCCTTTTGCTGACAGAGGTCATGGCTTTATCTCGGTCTTTGGGGGAAGTTTTTTGGTTCTTTAGAACTAGTGAATCATTTCACTAACCTTACATCCAACAACCTTTTAGAATATTTACTCAAATTGCCTTGATTTTCTCTACAAATTTCGCTGTCTCGAACACTACTTAGCAGTTTGAACTTAGCAAGGGGGCAAATCAAAAACTTTAAAAAAGGATGCCAGCCATTGTTTGTGGGGTTTGAGCAGCTTTCATAGCTTTTGGAGGCGTTTTGAGCATTGGATACATGCGCGGCGCGTTGGCATGAGAGAGCGCCGCGCAAAAAAGGGTTGTCGGGTCACTGTCGGGCCGACAGGACCCAAACCTACAGGCGCGCCGCGCGCACCTACAGGAGCGCCGCGCGCCTGTGTATTTCTATGAAAAGACTGCGCCTGAGAGCGCCGCGCGCATCTACAGGTGCGCCGCGCAAACCTTGACCTTGAAAACTCTGTCTTTTCACTTGAAAGCTCCTTCTTTGGTAGAGTAAACGACAAAAGGAATGTTTTGCTCGTGTTTTGGAGTTGACAAAAGGAATTTGCAATGGTCATCAACCCTTTTGAAAATGAAAAACCAAAGTCCTTCTCACGCTCACTTGGTGAATGCTTTGAAGTCTTTTTGAAAAAGCCTTTCACTGTCTTTTGCACCAAAATAATAAAAAGGTGAAGCTTGACTTTTGAAACAGTAGCATAGTTAGAACTTTGTTTCAGGAAAAAATTTATGTAGGAGTTTCAAATTTCCCATACTTCATTTTCACTGTTCTTTATTTAAACGATAGAATTTGCCACTGTTCACCCCTTTGGAGACATTTTAACACAGAAGCTCCAACTTTGAAAAATGCCTAGTGAACTGTAGACCATTCTCTGCCATTTGTTAACACTGATGGTGATATTCATTATGTAAAACCCACTCTAAAACTGTCAAGAAAAACACTGAAAACTGCTCTGTTATTAGAAAGGATAGGGCTTGTCTTTTTAACTTGCTTTGACAGTTTTTGTCTCCAGGTGTCTCTTCAACCTCTTTCCCACTGTAGGTATCAAAAATTTGCTGCATTTATTTGGCTTTTGCCATGGTCCTTTGATTAAGAACGGTGCCTTTTTCCAATACACTTCTCTGCTAAAAACATATCATTATGATGTCTCTGTCCATTGAATAATGAAAACCTATGTTTGTTTCAAGCTTTCTAAAAAACTAACAGTGTGTCAAAACACCTCTTTTGCCTATGATGAACAATAGTTTCAACGGTGATGTCTCTTGATGACATAAACCTAGATTGTCTGTGTCAGCTGTTATAGCATATTTGAAAAGGCACCTGTCTATAAATAGAGTTGTTTTCAATAATGACATTCCTCCCCAGGGTTTTAGAACTCAGATCATAACCTTTTATACCTTTGTGTTGAGAAGATAAGTATGTGAGATGTGAAAAAGCAACTATAATTATTCACAGACACCAAGGCTCTTTTTGGCCACTTTCTTCTAATGGAGCTCTGAAAACACCAAACCAGCTGCATCTGAAGGATGCACTTGTCTTTGTGGTGGAGTGTAGATCGCAACAACTGGACTTATACTGGCGCTTTGACTGATATCAAGATGTCTTATGTCTGGGGCTGTATACTACTTGGCTGCCTTTTCTCTATGTTTATCCAGAAACCATGGACTGGATTCCACAACCCAACAGAAACATAAGAGCACACAGAGGTTCCTTTACTGAAGTGTCCTCTTGCTCAACATTGATTTGAGCCATTAATATTAACACCCCTGCAGAGATATTTTGTTATGATAGCTTTGATCAATGGAGTCTCTTTTTGTTGCGCCATGATGATGATGCTGGAAATTTCAATTTATCTTCTTTCTTAGGGCATAAGAGCAAAAAACTCCGCTTTCTCTTGATTTGAACATTTCAGATCTTAGCCCTGTTTTGATCGTCATTTTCCCTCAGAAGCCTTGAGTCACTGTTTCACTGTCTAGTAAAAAACAAACCTGTATTTATAGTAAGTTTTGCAATTCTTCAAGTCAATATTGGTCATCGCCCTCTGCTTGTAGATGAAGGAGGCGCTTTAACCCTCTTCTTATAGATGAAGGAGGTTTTTGGCCATGAAAAATAACAAGTTTGTTTGACAGTGTTGGTCTTTCTTTTACTGTGCTATCAGGCTGAATGAAGCTGTAAGAGTTTGATGAGTAAATCCTTACCCTGCAGATGTATCTCAGGCTTATGTTTACTTTGAGAAGCAGTTGTTCTTCTAAATGTGGATTCAAGAATTTTCTCCTGAGATGATGACATGTTTCCTGTCTTTGTAAAATCTATAAAACACTGTAAAACACCTAAAATCAGCTTGAGACTGTGGTCTATGCATTGCTGAGACTTAGGGGTGTGTAAGTGACGCTACTTAGGGCTGTGATTAACTTTATTAGCAGAGTGGGAGGTATGTTATGTCTTGTCTATAGCAGATGGAGGTTTGTTGGCTCTTTGATGGTTGCCAAGGGTGAAATGCTTAAAAGCGCCACTTCCTAACTTAGGAGGGTTTTTCGAACAGATTTGGATTGTCTCTTTAGAGCTGATGGGCAGACTAGTATAGCTGAAGCTGGATAGGGTTTGATAATGGGGTTTCATCTCGTCATGGGCGAACTGAAAGGTAAGAAGGCAAAAAGTTTTATGGGTGTTTTCCCAGCTGGAAAATATGACAAATTTTGGATCAGCTGTTAGAAAACTTGGCTATCAGAACTAGTCATCACCAACAAGTAAAAAATTACTGATGACTAACACTATCTATTGATTTGTCAAGTTTAAACTGTTTGACATGTCTTTACTCTATCTATAAACATGAAATTCAAAGCATGAAAAAGTTAAGATTGAACTATTTAAATCATCATGGATTATGGAATTTTGAATAAGCTGCACATAATCATTATTTTTGCAGTAAAAGTAAAAGTAGTGGCATTTTGACTTGCATCACTTTCATGTCTTATTCTTATTTTTGTTCTTTGTTTTTGGGGTTCATTTTTTGTATTGTTTTGTATAATTTTCTTTTAATTCCTTTGATATTTCTTTTAGGACTTTTACCCTCTTTTCATTTTTTATTTTTCAAATATGGGAAAACAACTTGCAGAAAGTAAGGTATGTACATATTTAGAAGACTTAATCAAAATCAATTCAAAAATTATGAATCCTATTATTAGACAACCCTAACAGGCTCTTTGGTTCCCCCAATGTCTCGATGGAGGGGGTGTGATGAACCTTAGCCATTAAATCTAACCCGCTGAAGAGATGATTATAAACATATATAACCTTGTCCACATCCTTGGCTAGTTTCTATTGATATTGGATCTTCATGCACAATTTTACTTTATAATTTTGAGTGGTGATCCTATCTTCCTTTGACAAGTGTCTGGAGCCTCAAGACACTTGTTGCTCCACTCTAGGACGTTATCTAATGTTGTGGATGCCCCTTTTAACTTGTGTGACTTCTCCCTTGTATCTGTTTGTATAGATGCCATAGTAATTACCAAATGATGTAGCTTCATCATCTATTAATATAGAAGTAGCATGGCTCCGCCTAGAGTTTTGGTCTTACTCTTGATTACAACTTGCAATTCGCTTGCATTAGTGAGTCTTAGTCATAGAACTTTTTCCTCCTCCTCCAGAGCTTTCTTTTCTTCCTTTGCCTTTGTGGCCCTTTGTTTAGCTGTGTGGAGCATTCTTTATAGTTCTGCAATCTGCTTGTTCATCCCCCTTATGTTCATTTCAGTCATGGCTACGAAAGCAATTCCTACTAAAGAAATCATCTCAAGGTTCATTGTAGTGTCTAAGACTATGTCCTTTTCTGTAGATACAAACAAAGGTTCATCCAAATTCCTGGTGAGGTATTTTTTTCCTCTCTTTCTTGATTTTATAGCTGAACTGATCGAAGGAGAGCCAAGTTAGCTCCAATAGCTCATCTTTTGACTCCTCTAGAAGGCATAGCTCTAAGAGGGGCATATGGCCTCCAGTAATGGGAGTGGATGGGGGAACATCTAGCGGGGGTAGGTCCAGTTTTTCATCGAGGTGTTGTTGCTGCGTTCCGATCTCCTCGAATTCCTTTCTTGTTTTCCCTTGCTACCTTATGTCCTCCTCCTCTTTCTTCTTCCTTTCAGCTTCCTGTCTGTGCTTCTCTTGCTCCTCCTGTTTCCCATGTTCTTCTTCTACAACTTGATCTTGCCTCTTCTTCTCTTCCTATTATTTCCTTCTATGTTCTTCAACTCTTTTCTTCTCTTCTTCCTTTTCTTTCGTTCATGCCTTATTTTCTTCCTTTATTTCAAATTTGTCTATTTTTTTTCTCCATTTTTCTTCCTCTTGCTGCTTTATTTTCTACCCTCTTCCTGCTGCTTATGGTTTCCTTCTTTCTGTTGCTGACCCAGGGTGCCTTGCGAATTTTTTAGTTCTTCCTCCCTCTTCTTCCTAAGATCATGGTTTTGTCTTTCCAAGAAGGAATTCGTTTGTTCTAAAGTCTCATTGTTCCCTTCCCCTTCTTGACTGGTCGGAGAGTCCTCGATCATCATGTTTTTAAGTTTCATTTTCTTGGAATATCAGGGCCCTCCTATCTGCATCTTCCTTTTAAGATATGTTGACCTTTCCTGCAAGCTCATGTTCTCTTGGGAGTTTTATTCTTGATTTTCTTCTCCTTCTGGTTCATCACTTGGGCCAAGATTTATGTCTGTGTTGTACCAGTTCCTTACTTTGTTCTTGTGAGCTTCCTCTATATGCTGATAGGACTAGTTGAAGTTGGCCTTCTTACAGTGGGATGACATGATCCTTTCGGGGTCATAGGATCAAAAGTGTAGAGGTATGAACTAGAACCCTTAATCTATTCAACTTCCGCCTCCACTTCCTTGAAGTTTGCCACAGTGTAAACTATGATAGTAAGAGGGAAAGTCAGTGAGGGATTCTTCTTTCCTTTGCTCAAAGCCTCAAAAAGCCTGCCATTCATTTGATAGAAAAATTCTTGTAACAACAACCTATCAGTGACAAACCTTGGCAGAGAGTGGGTTGGTTTGAATGAACGAAAGGCCCTAATATAAGTTCCTTCCCAGATCGGAAACCAGTATGCCACCTTGGTTACCATTTCCATGGCCCTCCTTGACATGAAAGGAGAATCTTCTCCATGTAGTATTGGGTACAGTGAGGTGATAAATGAATCTAATATGATGTCATGATCCTGCTTGTGTTTTTAGTCTTAGAATATTTGTAAATCCTTGTGTATAGGCCCTCTTGTCTCTGCGTTCCAGTTATGGGGAAAACGATCAAAGTGGAACCTAGCACAGATTGCATCCAACAAGTACGAGGCCATGTATAATTCAGATGCTAGGCCTTCCTCTAGGACTTGTGCCACGATTATGTTCGTCCTCAATGCTGACAGTAAAATTTTGGCCTAGTTGAAGATTGTACCGTTGGTGGTGACTACATGCATTATAGGGACCCACGTCCCGCTTAAGGTGTTGATGTCTGATCTCCCATACAATTGAGAGTCGATATACTTTTCGGAGCCCCTCTTTTTTGTACTCTTTATCTCTCTTTCCTTGGAACTTAGAGGGGTCTTGCCAATAGTCCCTGATCGCATCCTTAGTTGGGACATTGTCCAATTCTTACCATTGGGCGTTGAATGATTCCTCATTTTTTGGTATCCAATATTATATCGCGATGTCTTTAGAATGGATATTGGTGAATGGATTCACTGAGTGTTCTCTTATCACCCATGAAATAGAATCTATGTTGTGTAAGACCCAGTCAATTACTTCTACGCACAGGAAGACAGGTGGGTGGACTGCAACATGGTGTAACTTTGACCTTTTGACGCTTATACACACCTAGAAATATTCTTGGTTCTCTGGGATATTAGGATTCAAGAACTCAGCATAGATATTGTACCATGTCAAATTGGTACCTTTGTTGATGAACAAGCAATATCACCATAGATAGGTGTTGGTGTTGGAATTTGATAATTTTCATGTACAGTAAATTCCAGACTCTTATATCGGTGCTTTAAGTTCAGGGGCGCCCTATCACCTAAGAGGGAAGAGATTAAGATACAAAATAGCCACTTCACCTAACCAGTTGAAAAGAAAGTCCCACGATAAGAAATATGGTATGAATGCAACAATATGATAATAAAATTAACTAGTCCAAGCTGCCAAAGGTTCATCAAGGCCCGAGAAGGTATGGGTCACATATGCACCAGTAAAGAGGGTGGCATAAAGGGTAGTGGAGGAAATTGCGATCTGTGCGACCTAAGTGGTTGGTCGCAGAGGTCAGAAAATATAAAATGCGACCTTTGTGACTACGTAGCGTGGTCGCACTAGTGGCAGGGGTCGCGAGGGTCGGAGGTCGCACTAGGGCACTTGTCTTGATTTTTCCCAATGCGACTGGTGCACACAGGGTGAAAATGGAAGATATTTTGAAGGAAAAATTCAAGGTTAGAGGAGTTTCTGAGCCTGGGGAAGGATGACAAAAAGGGAGATAGGCTAAGAGGGTGAAATTTGGGCTTATCTAGGGAGAAAATGTGTTGTCTGGGCTAAGAATAAAGCAAATGAAAATTGAAAGGGTGTTCATGCTTAAAAGAAGAATTACTGAGGTAAAAAATCCTTATCTGGATTGGGATATGAAGAGCTAGGGGTATGTAGGTAAAAATGGCGATAAAAAATGATTATTAGATGTCAGAGTAGCTTACCTGGAGGAAAACACTCTCCTATTGGGCATTTAGAATCCTCGAGAGCTCCGTCGTGCTCATCGAATGCGACTAGCTTGGGGCCTCCTATATATATAAAAGTCACACATGCAGGCTATTAATGGGGTATCAGAGGTTGCAAGGTAGGGTAAGTGACCTTAGTGCGAGCTGTGCGACCACACAAATTTCAGGGGTTGTTGAGTTGTTGGGTTGCATGGTTCGCACATTGGGGTTTTAAGAGGATCCACGACCTATGCGAGCTTGTGTCGTTGTGACTTCCTTCTAGGCCACGCAGGTGGCAAAGACACACAAGTCGTGGGGTGTAAGTTTTGACAAGTATGCAACCATTGTGACCTTTCGACTTCTTTCGAGGTCGCTGAGTTGCAAAGTCGCGTGAGGACATTTTCATGAAGTTTGCGACCTATGGGACCATAATTAGGCAAAAAAACAAAAGCAGAACAATAATCTACTGATTTTTTTGGCCTTAGATTCAAAAGCTAAGGGGCGAGGGAGATGACCTATGCCTAAGTGAGGGGGACGTGCTGACTCAAGGGAAGCTTCTACTACCATGGATCTCACCAGAGGTGCAGGGGCTCTGAAATTTTAGAAGGGTACCAAATTTTAGATCGTAGTTGTAGTGGCTACAAAAAATGGCGATTCACTAGTAGAACCTTAGAATCTCTTCTTGCACTTTACCTTGGGTGCTAGGGTGGGAAAATCTGGTTATGTTTTACTTTTGTCTTGTGCGTCCCACTAGCGTTCTCTTTCCACCTTCGTGAACCGGTTGGCCTTGGATGCTTCAATTCGGTTTGCTAACACTCAATACAAAATAACTTTGGTAACTCGACATAGGGGTATGAATAACAACATGATTTATATAGATTTTGGTATAGGTTATATGTCTCTGGTGTTGCTCCACTGCCAGCAAGCCTGAATATTACCCCGACGGAGTCATTTCCCAGAAATAACAATGTGGCTCCGCTGCCAGCTAGCCTGGACAGTACCCTGGTGAAGTCGTTGCATCACCTCTCTAAGGAGGAAGCATTTCTAAAACCTTTACCCTTAGTAATTTCATGTGCTTATAGAACTTATTTATATGTGCTCATGGAACTTATTCTTTGTGGCGATTACTTTCTTGGGTGGATAAGCGATCCTGATTTAGTTTACTTTGCAAGAGAGGTTGTTTCTAGATTTTATTGAGACACTTTATTATTTCCTGAATTTTTTTTCGATCGTTGATTTTAGTTCTTCCCCTTTGTCGAGTTTCTTGTATCACCAGTTTATTTGAAATGCGATACCGAATTGGTGTTGAGGGTTATCCCCTCACACTAGGATGTCTTGATTTAACCGAGTTCCCCACAAAAATGGAATTCAACCTTCAACCTTGGCTGGGGATGAGGATTGATCAAGTGTAAGTGTAGATCAAGGAATAGTTCCTTCGGTTGTGTAACAACTACATCACCCCTCAGAGTTTCGGAAATTTAAGGGACATTTTAGAAAACCTTCTTAGGGTGAACCCTTTATTGAGAAGTGGGAAAAAAAAAATGGAGAAAGGATGAAAGATAAATAAAAAAGTTGGAAGGCATAAAGGAATGGAAAACAACATATGCCGAAAGAAAAGTAAAAAAACCTATGGTACAGGGCGTGGTAAGTGGCTCCGGGACCACTAGGTAAAGTAGAATTTGATATCATGGTCGTTTACTGGAAGAGTTTCAGTCCTTCCCTCCAGGGTTTGCAACGTATAAGTGTGTTGGCCAATCTTCTCTTTGACTTGAAACGAGCCTATCCATAGGGCTTGAAACTTGGTATTTTTTCCCTTGTCCTCATGGGGCTTATCCCATTTGAGAACTAGGTCACCGACATTGAACTCTTTGTCCCCGATGGATTTATTGTCAAAACACCTCTTGATTCAACTTTGGTGAATGACAAAATTTGATTTATCCTTTTTCCTTTCTTCTTCTAATTTAAGAAAGGAGTCAATGCGGGCCTGCATAGTGGGGCAGGGGGTACCACGTGATTCCTGAGAAAACAAAAGGGAAGGAAAGGATATGTTAGGGGGGAGAATAAATTCCCTCCCATACAATAATAAAAAGGGATAGGTTTTGAGAGAAGGTTTGGGTGTGACTTGATCGGCCAATCAGGCGTTATTGAGAGCATTGCGCTAGTTCCAATGCTGGGAGAGAAAAGCTTTCTTGATAATGCATATTAGGTTGTTCTTGGTCGACTCAGCTAGCCTCATTTCCTTGAGGGAAATAGTTAGCAGAATGTTTCATAAAAATGCTATTTTCCAGAGCGAAATCATATAACTTGAAAGATGCAAAATATGTAGCATTATCAAATTTGAGGGAGGTTGGAACGTCGAAACTGGTAACGACCTGTTGGTTAATGAAAGATATTAGCTCTTGGTCATTGATTTGACGTAATGGTAGGGCTTCAATCTAGCTCGTAAAATAGTTAGTGGTCGTAAGGATATACATGTGTTTTTTCATTGAATGCGAAATAATTTATCCAATGATGTCCAGACCCCATTGTTGAAATGGTTCTTCCACTGCTATATACTGAAGCGAGGTGAACGACTGGGCTTCCCTGTCAGCACACTTCTAACACACGGGGAATTTATGAGCATAAGCATGAGAATCCTTGAATAGGGTATGCCAATAGAAGCCAACCCTCATGACCTTATGTGTTGTGGTGTCGCTTGCATAATGCCCCCCGATCGGTCTGTCGTGAAGCTCCTTTAGGACCCGCTGCGCATCCTTAAACTCCAAACACTTCTGCAGAACACCATTGTGGTGTTTGCAGAATAATTTTCCCTCTAGTAGCTAGTAGGATGCGGACTTAAGCCTCATGGATCATTTCTCCTTTGTGGACAAGGTCGGCTCCAAGGTCCCTTGTCCTAGATATTTCGTTAGGTTTGAGTATCAATATGGTGAGTCTGACACAAGGACATATTCTACTTGGTACAATTAAATCTTGTGATCCCAACTTCCTAAATCATCAGTATGCAGATCTGTTGCTTCGATAACTAGTGTACATAGCCCATGGCCTTTGATTGTATGTGAGGGCTTAAAATCCAAGTTTTATTCTTGAAGATAGGCCATCCAATTACCCCTCTGCTTACAAAGCTCCTGTTGTGTGAACAATGACTGGACCGCAAGGTGCGGGACAAACCGTCACATGGTGTTTTTGAATGTAAGGCCTAAATTTCTTTATTGCTTTATATACTACATATACCTACTTGTTTATGTCTAGATATTTCAGCTTTTCACCTTGCAACCCCACGCTCATGAATGAAATTGGTCGCTCAACATGATATTCATCCTTTTGTGTGAGGATGGCTGCCAGTGACAAATCTGAGGAAAAAGTGCACAAGATGAAGTCTTTACTGAAATACAGGCTATATAGTGATGGGGCTTCTGCAATGGCATTCTTGATACGATCAAAATATTACTTTTCTTCCAGATTCCACATGAAACTCACACCCTTCTTAATCATGTTCTGTAGAGGCTTGATAATCTGGCTGAAGTCTAATATAAATTTACGGAGGAAGTTGATCTTCACGAGGAAAGATTACATAGATTTCTTGCCTCTCGAGAGGGGAATCTAGGCTATATATTTTAAATGGTCTGGATCAATGGTGATGCCATATTTAGTTATGATATAGACCATTAGATTCCCTTCTTAGACTATGAATTTTTTTTTCTTGGGATTCATTTATCCAATATTTCCGATATTGCTCAAAAACCTGCTTGAGGTGGTGAAGATGATCATAACTCCTTTTCTAAAATACTCTTACGACATCCAAATATACCACCACAGTTTTTCCCATTAATCCTTTGAATGCAATGTAAATTTACCTCTAGAAGGTTGCTATAGCATTGATTAAACCAAAGGGCATGCACCGGAATGTGAACGTTCCCCACTTTGTTTTGAAATTTGTCTTCAAATTGTCAGGTTCGACAACCAGCACTTGGTTGTAGCCTAAAAAACCATATAATAAAGAGAACATTTCCAATATTAGCACAGTTTGAAGCATCTGTTCCATGGGGGAACAAGGTAATTATATTTTTCTGAAGCTCGGTTGAGGTTTCAGAAATCAACACACAATCAGATTTCACTAGACTTCTTTCGCACAAGAACAAAATTTGAAACCCACGTCGAATGTATGACTTTGAAAATGATGCGGGCCTACAAGAGCTTCTTAAATTCATTCTAAATAAGCAACTCTAGAGTCGGATGTACCTTCCTTAGTTTATATTGGAACAGTTTGACACCTTCTTTGATTAGTATTAAATGTTGGATGATCCTGGTGTCATATGTTCAGAGCTCATCATAAGTCCAGGCGAAAAAATATCGATATCTCTTAAACGAGTCGATGAATGATTGTCTCTCTTAAGTCATAAATCTAGTACGAATATTGAAAATTTTTGGATTTACATCCGTCCCGAGGTTGATCTTCTCATGTGACAGGGTGGAGCTTTGCACCTTGGTATTAGGTGGCCCTCGGAACCGACTTTGCAAATCAAACAACTTCTACAACGACACAACCCATTTAGGCATGGGGTTACCCTTACGTTCATCCACCTCCTTTTGCAAAACCTATTCATGTTCCTCTTCTTCAATCATAGTGTCCTTGAACATGTCACTATTCAGCATGAAATCCATTACCTGTCCATCATCATTGAAAAAACACAAATTAGTTATGTTACCTCGAACTGCGGGTTTATATACAATTTCAATAGAAAATCGATATATTAATGGCATAAACCTAGCTGCAACATTGGATAAAGTGTCAGTCGCAACTTTATTCATCCTATGAACATATTTTATGCCAAAAGCGTCAAAAGAATAAATTAAACGCCATAACTCCTGTTGATAACCTTTCAGATGAAATGACAAGCAGTGAATGGTATTGCCTACCTGTCTGCTAATAATTTCAGAGTCACCGAATACCTTCAGGCATCCAACCTTGAGATAAATGGCCTTCTTGAGTTTGAGGAATAATGCTTCATATTACGTGGTATTGTTGGTAGATTGGAACTCTAGCCTACAAGAGATTAGAAATTTATTCCTCTAAGGGTCTATCAGGATACAACTGGCACCGACCCCATCCCTGGTCTTGAAACTGTCATAGTATAAGGTCCAAATTTCACTTTTTTTTGCCTATAAGCTATATGTGTTTACATTTGGAGTACATGGCTTGATATCACTAGCTGGGGAGCAAGGGAGCAGTTCCAGCTGAGTGCCTGAGGCAATAGTTGATGGAATAACTTGTTAGAACCCGAACTCGGCCTCTAAGAAACACATCCCGAGCTCTTCCTAAGCGAATCTAATAGGCTCGTTTTTTGCTTCAAGTTCTGTGACGGTGTATTTCATGTACAGTTCATTGTTGACCCTAATTTGGTTATTATTTCCTTTATACAGGAGCCATAGGTGGGACCAATTAGTGGCGAAGTAGACTTGAAGTTTTTTCGACCAGTCTCAGCTCAATAATATGTTGTATGCCTCCGAAATTTCAACGAAAATGATGTAAATGCACTGGTGCACCCTATAATTCATGGATAACCGGATTATTACATTGTTCAGTTCACCCACGACATGTACTTGGGATCTATCCAGTTGGATGATTCGAGTGTCAGTTTTCTCCAGTTGAATATTCAATTTCTTGCACATGGATAAGGGCATAACGTTAGTCAATTCCCCTAAGTCAATGAGGCAGCTATGCACATTGAAATTAAAAATTTTGAAAGATAAGAGGAAATAGGGGGGGGTTGAATCCCCCAGAGTTGGCATTAACGACATTTACTATAGATTGGAGGTTGACCGTGGCTTGTGATGTCATGGAATAGCCTACCTTCGAAGAGGGGGAGGCCTTACTCACTGAGGACGTGTTGGAAAAGGCTTTAAGGATAAATTCGCTCTGATTGGGTGTCCTGGTGAGCTCATAAAGTGAAATTTTGGCACACATTTTATTCATGTCTACAAGATTTTTATACCTGATATCTGACTGGATGAGGCCTTCCTAGGTTGTATGTGGCGAAATGGGATACTGCACAACTCTAGACGCATTCTCAAGAGTGGAGAGGTTGGCCTTCCCCAGGGTTGGGGTCACGACTTGGCTTTAATTTTTAGGAGGGAGGATCCTCCACAAGAATTATTTTCTCTTCTCCTCGAGGGTGGGATCAGATACTGGACCCTTACTCATAAGTTTATATGTCTTCGGAGGTTTGGGTTAGGCGGTGTCACCCACATTATCCTCTGCAAAGGATTGGACCTCTTCTCTGTGGATGGCTTCGATGGCCAAAATAGCTAAACGTTCATTCTCGTCAGGAGGGAATACCTCCTCCTCAGGCATGTTGGCCTCTTCTTCAAGGTCCCCTACCATTTTATCTTCAAGGATTTCATTCACTACATCGGTCATGCTATTGAGACATTTGGGGAAGATATTCTTCAAATGAGAGGCCCGGGGGAAAGAACATAAATTATCTTTGTCGATCTCTTCAACGTTGAACTTTGCGTTGGGGTTCTAAGGGGGCCGATTTGGGCTATTGTTGTTCTTTCTAAAAAATGGCTTGGGAGGTTTGTTACTCGAGGAGACATCGCTCATCTTCGTTTTGAGATCAAAGACTTCGTTTATTAGGAGTTTTAAATATTTATAAATTATTTCAAAATCGAAGGGGTGTTTATCCTTATGCCCTGACTTACTGGTTGAAGGTTGAAACTTCTTGTTTGCAGACTTGAGATCACCATGATTATCATGATCAAGGACCCTTATGGAAAGCATATATTTCTCAACAACAAGGTTTGTCATGAAATTTTCAACAAGGGTGACCTTTGCTTTTTGTTTAACAAACACAATGATGTGATGCAGAAGAGCCCTCATGTAATAGTCTATGGTGATGGGATCATCAAGGACCATGTTCGGGGGAAACTTATTAAAGGTAGTGACGAATCACTAATTGAATTCCTTGAAATTTTCCTTCTTCTGGAACTTCAACATGCTCAGCTCCGTGAGGAGAATAGAATGGGTCTTATCCTTTGAGAATTTTTTGAGAAAGGTTCTTCATAAATCTTCCCATGTATAGATAGAAGCAATGGGTAAAGAGAAATACTAGGTAGTGCCTTATGGTTTTCCAGGGTGTGGGGAAACAACTTGCATGCTACGTCGCCATAATGTACTCTCATAATTTGCAGGGATAGTTATAATTTACTAATATGGTCTTCAGCTAGCATCCCCCTCTCAGGGTCGAACTTGGGTAGGCTTCTCGGGGTGCCGGGGCATATCATGGAGAAGGCCCTAAATGCCTAAGGGAGACTGGACCATCAAGGCCAGCAGTGGCACTCGGTTGGCTCTCGGGATGGGATGGAGGATGATAGGACTGACATTACCTTCCAATTCACTTTCGGTGCTAACCTGCAAGCATCACCATCATGTTGATATTATCTGTCATTGTCTCGAGGAACTCTAAGATGTTCAAGATCTCGATAGTTCCTTAGGATTCTAAAACCACCAATGTTCATCTGGTATCAACAATGTTGCTCATTCTAGGGTTGGTTGAGATGGTGAGGACACTCTACGTTTCGAACATTCTCCTGATTTTTGGTTTCCTAGACCCCCTCGGGGCCCCTCCCATGTGGGGGGTCATTTAGGGAAGCATTTTCTGGTAGAGGCTAGTTATTCGACATAACATTATTTTGTCATATAGGGTTGATGACCTTGGTAACGGTGCTCATAGAGTCTTCTCCTTCGATTGCATGGGGGATTTTGGGACCCTCAATCGAGAGTCTTTCAAACAAATCTATGTAGTCTTCTAGCATTAGGCTTATCATCTGGGGTACTAAAATCACTAGGATGCTTTGCCAAGTGTGTTGTAGGTTAGAAGTACGCGAGTTGGATAGTGAGCTTGTGACGGGGATGCCTTGTAGGCTTCTAATGTACTATTGGGTGAGAGGTCCAAAGGCCCTTAATTGAGCATCAATGACTTTGTAAAAAGGATCATCTTCTCCTAAAGGGACATCCTCGAGTAGGGGTGGTACAGAATCCCCATGCTCAAGATATATGAAAGGTGGGCCCATGATTGGGTGCAGGGTAGTTTGGGTAGAGGCAGGATGAGGTGAATTACTAGCTTATTGAGAAACTTCCGGGCGAGGTCGTCTGTTAGTGCATTCCATCAGGCCCTCATTCTAGCCCCAAATTTGTTGATGGTCTGGAATGTATCGCTAAAAATAGGGGATATCCCCGGTGTAGAATCCCAATTAGAATCTACACCATTTGGTATAGTGATCCCATCTGATATTTAGGTCTGGCTGTCATTAAGTTCATGGAGATGGGTTTCGGACAAGGAGGGAACTCATTGAGGGAAGAACACATGGACTTTGAAAGAAAACAAGTTTGTGATTAACGAATGCCTTATGAAGCACAACAACATGAATAGAAAAGAGGATTTCAAAGCATGAAACCTAAGAGAATAATTGTTGGCAAAAACTTTACTAACATCATACTTATGACTATATTTACTTAAGAAATATGATACAATTCACGATGGCTAAGTATTTCATCTATAACATATTCCTATTCCAACAATAATTTAAATAAAATATCAACAAAGGAGTTCATTGACATAACTTAAGGTTAGAACATCATATACCAATCACATGTTGCAAGGAAACTCAAAACATGAGGAAACGCATGAGTAGAAAGTGCACCATAACTTGAAGAAACATTTATTCAGTTGAAGCGAAAATATTCACAACATCACCACGTAGGAGACTTCCATCAGATTCAATAGTGAAATCCACTATCACTTCTTGTATTCATCAAAACACATACATTCAATAGGAAACAATATGTCTCTCTCAAAAGTCCAAAAACCAAAATCCTTTTCAAAATAACTTGAGGATGCACATATAGGTCAAGGTGGCTCTTGGGTTTCCCATGACCTTTGGTCTCTCGTTGACTCTTGGGCTTCCTTGCGACCAAGGGATTATTGCAACCTAGGGTTGCTTGAGACTTAGGGCTTCTTGCGACATAGGACTTCTTGCGACCTTCGAGCCCCCTCATTTTTCTCTTGGGTTCTAATTCGATTTTCCCTAATATACCATGCTGTGCAACAAAAATGAAATAATCATTTACATGCATTAATCCTATGTTAATGATCTGGTAATTGACAAGGTTGTGGTGTCAATATGTTGATTCTCCCTGAGATAGGCCTGCCATGCTTTGTAGTCCATACCTATTGGGGCTAGTTGAGGCATATCATCCCCATGTCTGTAATGCAATCTAAGGCATCAGGAATTAGCGTGAACTTATTGAAATTAACCTGGTTTGATAATGTAGCCAATTTAGTGAATATCATGATTGGTTCCACTATATACTGCATGATATTTTCCTTGGTCACCTTCAAGTTACTTAAGCTGGAGGCTTGCCAGATTGGGTTTAGGAATGCATGAATTCCCTACAACACCTCTTCTTGGCTCTTTGGTTCCCCCAATGTCCTAATGGAGGGCGTGTGATGGACCTCGACCATTGAATCTAACCCACTGAGGAGATAATTATAAGTGGATATAACTGTGTCAACATCCTTGGCTATTTTTTTCCTAGATTGGATCTTCACGCACAATTGTACTTGATCATTCTAATTGGCGCAATTTTACTTGATCATTTTGATTGGCGATTGTTGAAAATTCAACAAGAAATGCGTGTATAATTTAATTTTCCCTTAATTAAATTGGACAATAAAATGTAATCTTATCTCATAATCACTTGTAATAATTAACTTAGTGTGACAAAACTAAATTATCTCATGAATTTCGATTTGAGGGTGGTTGGTGAGGAATGCAGAGTGATTCTATTAGTTATTGAGTCCAAGTTGCAGTTATTGCATTAGTTTAATGCATGGGAAATCATTTAACTCAATTAATTGAGTTAAAATCAATTTAACTAGTTGTAATTGTTTGTTGCACTAGTGAGAGGTCAAGTGAATTAAATCAGATTTAATTCACATGTAGTGATCTGTCATGTAATTCTGATTTACTATTAATAGCTGCATCCATGTCAGTTCCAGTGGAGACCCAGACAAAGGTTAAAGGGATGTTAACTATTAGTTTTATTATTAGTAGGTTGGCCGCATGCAGTAAAAGACCCATAGGATTTCCCATGAGAATTTGCGCAGTTTTGGAAGGCTAAAATTCCTAAAGAATATGGCCTTCATTCCACATGAATTGCACAAACAAGGCCGGCTAAGTAGAGGCTGAAAATTGGCTAAGTGTTGGTCGATTTTGTCTGAATCAGTGTCAGACAGTTGTGAGAGTGTAGTAGACTCTTGTGAGAAGAGCGCATTGTAATTGTTTCATGATTCCTTGGTTAAAATACAATTGAAGATAGAGGGGTTTCTAGCATTAAGCTTTCCCCGGGAAAATATATGTGTTGTGATTTGATTTTATTCTCTCTTTACTTGTTGTGACTGGAGATCGTGTTTATTTCCCGCAATTAATTTGTAGAAGGATTCAGTATCTTGCTTTAGCATATCACATGATCATATTGAACCCATTGGTATACATATTGCTTGAATAATTTCTACATGGTATCAGAGTGCAGGAAATCACTATAGTGGAGGAGAAATTGAGTTTGTGCTGAATAGCATTCAAATTTGCAAAATTATTCTTTGGTGCGACAGGCAGATCCATATGGATTTCAATGGCTTGATTGGAATATGCACTCGAGGGAGGTTCTAATTATATTGCGTGTAAATACAATATGGAGGCAGTTCTGGAGGATAATGGGCTGAATGAATTCATTAATAATTAAATTCCCAAACCTGCAGTAGCAGATGTCACTCTTCTTGATGCTTGGAAAAAGAAGGTTGCAAAGGAAAGGAGGATATTATTAGAGGGAGTACGAGACGACATTGTCTCAAGTCTCCATGGAAAAGCGACTCCATATGCAATGTCACAAGGCTTTAGCAATTCTGTTTCAGAGTAGCAATGATTACTGAAATTTGGCACTGAAGGACAAGCTCAGGAAAATGAAAATGGAGAAAGGTGAAACTATTCCGAAATATTTAACCAAGGTCGTCCAATGTCGAGATGATCTTGGGAGTGTTAGAGTTTCTATAGTGGATGATGACTTGGTGAGCCTAGCTCTTCTAGGCCTTCCCAAGAGTTGGCATAGTAATCAGGACTTTGTCAAAGGGAGGGAGAAGCTACCAAATTGGGAGCGACTTTGGTTGGATTTGGTACAAGAATAATTCAAGCGGAATACCAGGGATGGATCCTAATCCAAGACAGATGATCAGAAAAATTGCGGCTTCGATTGTAAGGAAAATAAAGGGAAGGGAAATAAATCCTATTCCAAATATGAGACTGGCAAAGAAGGAAAGAAGCGTGACATGTCCAGAGTGAAATGTTTTCACTTTCACGTGCATGGACATTATGCCACTATTTGTCCATAGAAGAAGAAGAACAAGAAGGCTTCATGATCTGTAGCTAGTGAGGCTTTGGCCTCGCAATTTGATTTGGACTTCTCACTCATCACATGCATGGTGTCTAGTGCAATGGGATCTATGTGGTACTTGGATAGTAGTGCATATTTCCACATGACGAGAGACAAATAATTTTTCAGTAGCTTGGAGGAGAAGGATCTCAAGATGCATATTTGAATGGGTGATGATGGGAGGTATCGCACTACCAGGATTGGTACAGTTACTTTCCAGAGAGAGTCAAGTAAACCCTTATTATTAAAAGATGCCATGTATGTACCAGGCTTGAAAAATAATTTAGTTTCAGTTTCTATGTTGGAGGATAGAGGTTATGATGTGGTTTTTAGTGAAAGGGAAAGAATTCCTTCATCACAAATCCATAGGACAAGCCAAGAAGATTGGGATTCATGTTAAGAATCTCTACAACCTTTATGTAGATGGCTGCACAACATTGATAGGTAAATCAGACAAAGTGGTGAGCCAAGATGAGGGTGAGTTATGGCACAAGAGATTGTGCCATCTACACCACAAAGCTGTGAAGGTCATGCAACATATTTCTATGAGGCTTCCAAAGGGTACTCTTACGCAAATAGACACATGCAAGGGATGTACCATGGGGAAGTATGCAAAGGCCACTTTTCACGAGAAGGAGAACCACGTAACAATAATCCTTGAGAGATTTCACTCAGACGTGTGTGGACCATTCTCTACAACTTCGAAAAAAAAGCACAGGTATTATGTGGTATTTGTTGATGATTTTTCTAGAAAGTGTTGGATCTACTTCATGCAAAAGAAATATTAGATGTTCTCAAAATTTTGTGAGTTCAGAGCACTGGTGGAGAAAGAGACAGGGAAGCATGTGAAAGCTCTGAGGAGCGATAATGGTCGTGAGTACATCTCCAATGAATTCAAGAACTTTTGTACCAAAGAAGGAATTCATAGAGAGTTGATTGTGCATCATAACCCACAATAGAATGAGGTTGCAGAAAGAAAGAACAAAACAATTGCAGGTGCGACACGAGCGATGTTGCATGATCAGGGCCTATCGTTGCATCTATGGGCAGAGGCATGCAACAAAACGATATTTGTGCAAAAACGTAGTCCTTATCAGATACTTGGCATGAGTACACTAGAGGAGGATTGTTCTGGTAAGAAACCTGATGTTTCATATTTTAAAATTTTTGGCTCATCTATCTATTTCCATGTTACCAAAGATTCCAGGAAGAAGCTAGAACCAACGACTGAGATTGGGATATTTTTGGGGTACACTAATACTCACCACAACTATCGGGTGTACTTTCCAAACAATAGGATGACTATTGTGATACGGGATATAAAATTTGATGAGGAGAAAGACATGTGATTGTCCCTTGAGAGGGAGCTTGATTTGCATGCAGATGAGGAAATCTTGGTTCCAAAGGATGAGCCTCAATATGTGGAGCAACCAAATGCGGAGGATCATGGAGTGGAAAAAAACACTCATGCAGAGCCATCCACCAGACATGGTAGAAGGTGCACCACAAAAGCTGATAGATTGAGACTTGATGCGATAGAACATGTAGGAGCACCTACATCACTGTGCAGATAGAGATAGTCTCTAGACAAGTTTATTGGATACACGGCTCTTATGAGCAAGTGTATTGTGACAAAACCATCATCTTTTGAGGAAGCAGTGTAGCAAACAATTTGGGTTGACGCCATGGTTGAGGAGTATGACTCGATCATCAAGAATAGTGCATGGGGAGTTGTCCCAAGACCAGTCGAAAAAGCAGTTTTTATATCTAGATGGATCTATAATGTGAAGCAAGCAGTAGATGGGAGTGTGGAGAAGTAAAAGGCTAGATTTGTAGCCCAGGTATTCTCACAAGTTGAGGGGATTTACTATGAGGATAATTTCACACTGGTTGCGAGATACTCATCTATTAGATCTATCCTTGCTCTCTCAGTGTAGATGGGGTGGAAGATACATCAAATGGATGTGAAAATTGTGTTTCTCAATGGATTTATTAAGGAAGAAGTGTACATAGATCATCCAGAAGGTTTTGAGACCTTTGACAGTGATTCGCATGTGTGCAAAGTCAAGAGAGCACTGTATGGGCTGAAGCAAGCACCTCGTGCTTGGCACACCAGGATTGACAACTATTTCACTGGGTTTGACTTCACTAAAAGTGAATCAGATGAGGACCTGTACCAGATTATGGTTGACGGTAAGATTTTGATTATCGTAATTTATGTTGATGATATTATTTTGATAGGTGATGAGAAACTCATAACTTATTGCAAAGAGGACCTTGAAAGAGAGTTTGAGATGAAGGACATGGGACTCCTTCACTATTTCCTTGGTTTGGAGATATGGCAGCATGATGGGGAGCTATTTGTCTCTCAAGGCAAGTATGCCAAATAGATTCTCAGAAAGTTTCACATTTAGAGCTGTAAACCCATGGAGACTCCTCTTGCAGGAAATTGGAGGAAGGAGGATGCTACTTCAGGTGAGGTAGTGGATGCTACTGTTTACATGCATCTTGTGGGTTCACTCATGTACTTGGTGAACACCAGACCATACATTTGCTACGCAGTTAACCAGCTAATTCAAGCTATGGTTAAGCCGACCAAGCTCTTTTGGAAGGAGGGGAAGAATGTCTTGGGATATCTTAGGGGCACTACAGAGTATGGATTATGGTATAAATGGATAGAGGGAGTGAATCTTCAAGAATTCACCAATGTAGATTGGGCAGGCAGTCCATCAGACAGAAAGAGCACACTAGGAGGGATCTTCAGCATAGGATCGACAACAACTTCTTGGTATAGCAGGAAGTAGAGATTTTTGGCACTCAGTTCAGCCGAGGCAAAGTAAATGGAAGCCAGTTAGGCTAAATGTGAGGCTATCTAGATGAGAAATATTCTTGTTGGTTTGTTTGGTCATCAGATGGATCCGACTCTGATACATTATGATAACCATAGTTTCATTAAACTCTCGGTTAATCCGGTATCCATGATAGGTCCAAGCATATAGACATTCAGTACCACTATCTCGGATATTGTGTTCAGAGACGCATTATGTTACTTCAGTACATTCCCACAGAGGATCAGGATGCATTTATTTTGACGAAGGTGCTCGCCAGGAGAAAATTTGAATACCATAGCGGCAGGATCAGGGTAGTTGATAATCCCTTTCTTATTGAGAGGGAGTGTTGAAAAGTCAACAAGAAATGTGTGTCTAATTTATTTTCCCCTTAATTAAATTGGACAATAAAATATAATCTTATCTCATAATCAATTTTAATAGTTAACTGAGTGTGATAAAATCAGTTAGCTAATGAATTTCAATTTAACGGTGGCTGGTGAGGCATGCAGTGTGATTCGATTAGTTATTGAGTGCAAGTTGTAGTTTGTGCATTATTTTAATGCATGAGAAATCATTTAACTCGATTAATTGATTTAAAATCAGTTTAACTAGTTGTAACTATTTGTTGCACTAGTAAGAGGTCAAGTGAATTAAATCAGATTTAATTCACATATAGTGATCTATCATGTAACTAATGATTTACTATAATATCTGCATGCATGTTAGTTTCAGTGGAGACCCAGTTGAGACAAAGGTTAAAGGGATATTAACTATCAGTTTTATTATTAGTACACTACCCGCATGCAATAAAACACCCATAGGATTTCCCATGAGAAATTGTGCCATTTTGGAAGGCTGAAATTCCTAAAGAATAGGGATTGCATTCCACATGAATTATGCAAGCAAGGCAGGCTTAGTAGAGGCTGAAAATTGGCTAAGTGTTGGTTGATTTTGTCCAGATCAGTGTGAGAATATTGTGAGAGTGCATGAGACTCTTGTGAGGTGATTGCATTGTAATTGTTTCATGATTCAATGGTGAATATACAATATAAGATAGAGGGGTTTTGAGCAATAAAATTTCCCCAGTAAAATACCTTTGTTGTGATTTGATTTTTCTTCTTTCTTTACTTGTTGTGATTGGCGATCATGTTTATTTTCTGAAACTAATTTGTAGAAGGATTCAATATCTTTATTTAGCATATCGCATGATTAGACTGAATCCATTGGTATACATATTGTTTTTATAATTTCTACAGTGATCCAATCTCTCTTTGGCAAGGTGTCTGGAGCCTTGGGATACTTGTCGCTCCACTCCAAGACGTTATCCAATGTTGTGGAGGCCTATTTTAACTTGGACGACTTCTCCCTTGTATACGTTGTAATAGCTGCCATAGGAATGACCGAATGACTTAGCTTCATCATCTCTTCATAGACCAGTAGCATGGATCTTCCTAGAGTTTCGGTCTCGCTCTTGATTGCAGCTTGCAGTTCACTTTCATTAGCAAGTGTTAGTCGTAGCACTTTGTTCTCCTCCTCCAGAGCTTTCTTTTCTTTCTCTCCCTTAGTGGTCCTTTTTTCAGCTGTGTGGAGCCTATTTTGTAGTTCTACATTCTACTTTTTCATCCTCTCTACATTCGTTTTGGTCACAACTATGAAAGCGGTTCCTATTGAAGCAATCATCTTAGGGTTCACTGTAGTGTCTAGGACTTTGTCCTTTTCTATAGATATAAACAAAGGTTCAACCAGATTCCTGGCGAGGTATTTTCTCCTCTCTTGCTTGATTTTATGGCTGAACTTACCGAAGGAGAGACAAGTTAGGTCCAACACCTCATCCTCCAACTCCTCTGGAATACCTAGCTATGAGAGGGGCATATGGACTCCAGTAATGGGAGTGGACAAGGGAACGTCTAGCAGGGGTAGGTCTATTTTTTCATTGACGTGTTCTTGTTGTGTTCTAGTCTCCTTGGCTTCCTTGCTTTTTTTCCCTTGTGTTAGCACCCAAATTGGACCCCAGGCTGAAAAAGACAAATCAGGGTAACAACTAAACCACGCTCAGCCTTATAGCTAGCCCTACAAGGACAGGAGAGGGCTCTCTTCGTAAAGGAATATTCAATAAAGTGCAATAGAAATCTGATATTAGGCTAGGTAAAATGATAGGGATAAAAGGTTTAAATAAAATGAAATGAATTTCTGGGGATGTGTGGGACAAAAATGGGATAGCTGAAACCGGGAATTAAATCAGGACAAAGGGTGTTTCATGGGGCAAGATAGGCAGGAAACTTAGCAAATAAAATTTAATGAGGATGGGATGGAAAGACTGGTGAGGAGATGAAAAGGGCACAATAAATGGATCATTTTCAAACAGAAGAAAACACACAGAGTATGAATGATTCCCCAAGGCAGAGCATATAAAATGGATTCTACCTTTCTAACTTGAAAAAATTCAACTGGAAATGTTTATGAATGAATGGTGAAACATAACAATGTACATATGAAACACAAAGGAGGGACATAAGATAAAACTCATACCACATGAATCCCACAAATCAGAGCTGCATCACTTTATTAATTCCCTGCCAAACTGTACAACGGAGCGCAGAGCTCACTGCCACACTATTCCCCTACTTCTGTGTTTTCAGACCTTAGAATTTCATACCGCTTACAAATTATTTACAATTACATTAAATAGAACCGATTTGTGGGAATATAGATTGACAGAAAGAGGAGTTGTTATAACAGCTCAAGAACTGAAAAATAAAGATAGAAAAAAAGAACCAATAATCTTTCCGAAAGGAAGAGCTGCGTTACATTTGAAATTTGTTGATAACCAATGAGGAGGTGAAACCTGTAGCATAGATACTTTGAATCGTAACTGAAGATGTGACTGTTACAATGTTGGTTCTCAGCCTCTGACGTTTCGCTTTCCATTTTCCATTTTGAAGAAAACTGACTTTTTATTAATGTTGTTGAAACAGAAATGAAATGAAATAATGCCTTACGTGAAGGGAAAAATGTAATTTGAATGGGAAAAGGGGAGGGAGATGGGGTCCACATAGCAATCAGAATCTGAGGAGGGAGCCGAGCAAAGTGCCGTGGTAGAAATAAATAATGCGATGCGATTGAAATATTTTGAAAAATCGATTTATTGCATTAACAAAGGAGAAAACCCATTTAATTGGGAAAAGGCAGAAGGAACTGTGGTGGGGCCAAACAATCGCAATCGCATCGGAGGTGGGGAGCGGTTTAAAACGTTGAATATAAAAATTGTGATGTGATCACAAACATGCGATGCGATCGGGAGATCAGAGGAGCGGCTTGCGATCAATCGCATCAGAATTTTGTAGTGGGGAGGTTTCAATCGGCGATGGGCTTTAAATGGTGTGATGCGATCAGAGGTAGGCTATCGAACGTCACAATCGCATCAGAGTTTTTGCGATTGGCCAATCAGAAGCATCGTTCAAATATTGCGATTTGCGATGGGATGGTCAGCGGGGTTTTATAATAAAACCTTTGAACTTTATATTATGATGTATGGTGGGAAAGTGGTTTGGGAATGGCGGGGGGGTATATATATATGAACCTTCGAAATGTTTATCATAAGGTTTTCAACGAGGGATGGAGGGGAAGTGGTTTGGGATTGGATTTAATATAATAATGCGATTTTATAATTGGAGGGGGGGGAAAAGGGATTTATAAAGAAAATATTAAACTTTAATAATATAAAGTTTAAGGGAAGGATGGGAAAAGGGATTTCTTTTGAGGATATAGGGGACTTTTACTTCACTTAAGCATAAATTTCAATCCAGAAGTCAGTTTTGAGAGTGTAGTATACCGTTGGAAATCTCTTTCTGAGCTCTTTGTGATGGATCTACTTGGAGGATGATTTGGAACTAAACATGCTACAGAAAACTCTTCTGAAGGCAGGGACATCACTTTGTGGAGATAGCAGTTTCTGAATTGTGACTTATTACATATGATGATATAAAATTACATAATGAATAATAATAAAGGAAAAATATCATGTTTTCACCTCAAAACATGGTTTTGAGGCAAAAATTACATCAAACTGAATAAAATATCTCTCTGATTCTTCCTGGTGCTGTGACTTTGAGCTTATTGGCTTCCTCATGACCTTGCTGATATTTATTGACATTTGACTCATTAATTTGACCATGGTGAGACCCTAGAAACTAATGAGACCCATCCTATGACCTACTGATATGATTTTAAGAATGAAAGTGAATAATTATTGAAGACCATAGAGAGGAAAATCAGCAAGTTTCACGTGAGGGAAAACTGATGAAGAATTACTACCATCAATGAAACCATGACCTAGCGGAACGGTGAAATTTATTATTATGGGACTCCTAATATGCAAATTCAAAGAGTAACTTTGATCACTGATGGCAGTATGACTAGACTGACACTAACATTGGCTCCAATGGGGATGGTAGCTCCTTGGAGGTGCCAAGAACACCGTAGACCAAGTAGCCTTATCCATTGGGCATGGAGTCGAAAATACTAATACAAGATACAATGCATACTGACTCTGACTGAAGGCTAAGAATGAAAAACCATAATAAAACCAAACTGACTTAAGACATGACTAAAACACAATTGAAAAACTGGAAAGACACTCATAATTGAGCTTATTCATCAAAACCTACTCTAATTTTTGCATTCACCACCTGATCAAGTGAAATGGAACAACCAATGCAACCATGTAAGCATCTTGGCTGCTATTTGAATTCTCCCCAAGTGCTTTCTAATGAGCAAGTAGAGAGAAGAGCTAAAAGGCAACTCCCATGGAAGCTTAGAATTAGGTTGAATTTTGATAAATTTGCAAAGTCTGAGTTGACCGGATGACCTCAAGAATACTGCGAAAGGATCTTCATAAGAATAGCTATTGATTTCCCTTAATACATCATTGCTCTGGTCCAGGTAATCTCCATACCTTTATCTTAGACTTTTCCTAACCTCTGAGTTGTCTCTTTCTGATGACTGCAGTAGGCTGTCAAAAGGATCCTGAACTTCGTGAATAACCAATCCCTCTTGATGATTAGGAACAAAAAAAAAATCTTCTTCATTAGTCTCCTTATATGACTGCAAATCTTGATATGGACTTTGTAATGAAACATCTGATGAACAAGACAATGACGTCAACTTTCGAATAAAATTATTGTCAACATTCTTTTCTAGCACATGGTTAGCCAATGGAGATGGAATTTTACAACAAACATCATCCAGCACATGAACAATAGGATCATAGAAAACTTGAAAAGACTGTTGCGACGTATCTGCATGACACTCTACAGACTGCTCAACTTTTCTTTTAGAGATATTACGAAAATTCTTCTTTATAGACTGAAATGATTCGAAACATAAGGGTACAGAATCCTCTTGCATCATTAGATCATATGTTTCAGCTTCCAAGCCTTCATCTATAATCTGACCTTCAATTGCGTTTGGTGGCTGCAAATATGGAGCTGGGGAGGGTTTTATATCACAGATGATTTCATCAGTCATTTCAGGGGAAGATTTCTCATAAACAACTTGCTCAAGAATTTCACTATCTGTCTCAACCTCAACATTAAAAATGAGAGATTGTTGATTTCTAATTGCATGAAAGTTATCTTTGATGAACTGAATTGAAGTGAAACAAAGAGGCAAAGATCTTTCACTTACTTCCCAATTTTCCAGACTTTCCTCATCACTGTTCTGGATGATATGCATTGGATGATTACTGTTTTCAAGCTGTTGAAACGAAACTTCCTCTCACAAATTAGCAGTTGATTGTGCTGCAAGACTAGCTTGTGTTTGGAAAAAATCATCATCATCGCATTGATCGAATTTTGGCAAATCATCAACATAAAACATATCATCAATCATACAAGTCATATCAAGAGATTTCTCATCTTCGAGATGTTCTATAACATAGTCATTGTTAGATGGATGATAACTGGGATAAGAAAGAATTTTTTTTGGATTAGCCACTTTTTCTTGAACATCCATTTCATTCCTGGCAGTGATTTTCCGCACCATCTTTTCCACCGCGTTTACCAAAAGGTCAAACTTTACCTCTGAAGGTGTCAGGTGCTCTGCAACATTCTTCTTTTCTTCTTCCTTTAGCTTTGCTCTTCTGATCAACATATTAGCTTCTACATCTACTACACTGTTTTGTATCTCTTCAAGTGTTGCTAAGTTCCTTTCTCTCAGCTGAAACTCCATTTCTGGATCAAAAGTGCCCAGGTAATGTAAGAGAGCCGAGCCAGGAGGGGGTCTTATATTGGCAGGTATTGAATAATAGACTCGATTGAATCTGGCAGAAAAATGTTGTACTGTCTCCCCTAACTGTCTTTTCAGTTGGGCATACTCGTCTAAAATAAGGAAAGGGTTCTGTCTGACCACCCATCTGTCGAGGAAGACTTTTACGAACTGCTGGAATTCTGAGATGCTCGCATTAGGCAGGGTTTTGAACCAACTCTTGACTTTGCCTTGCAAATAAAGAGCAAAAATCATAATACTAACATCTTCTTCATCAACCTCAAAAAGTTCTAGGAAAGTCTCAACATTCTGCACATGTTGCTCAGCGTTGACATTGCTACATTCACCATCAAATCTCGGCAAATATAGGTAATAATTTTCAGGGAAAGCATGGAGTACAGAAGGTAAAACAAGAGGTTTATACCTATCCGGGACTATAGAAGGTCTAGGAGTATATACAGGAGCTACGGGATCAGTTTTGGTCTCTTTAGGCTGATCATTTCGAAGATGGTCATCATAATATTTGGGAAAAGGATGGAGGCCAAGATCAAAGGAAAACTCAGTATTTACACTTTTTGAACAGGCTGAGTGAAGATTTTGATCACCTTTATCATACAACAAATTCTGAAAAACTTTCAGGATAGCTTCAGGAAAAGCAAAGAAGTAATTTACCAGAAATCAGATTAGATCCTGAATACCATTCCACTTTGGATACCTGAACTTTGTGTAAGGTCCTTCCATTTTCCCACGGAAAGAGTCGGTCCTCTAGTGGAGTCTTTACATTGAGTTGGAGTCGTCAGGTGAAAGATTCAACTTTTATATGCATCTGATTGTTTGTTCACCATCATCAATCAGATATGATACTTTGTCATTCTTTACCAGGGATTTAGATATGATCTTTGTATTCCCCAGTATGGTCGCCAAAGATGTTAGCACCCGAATTGGACCCCAGGCTGAAAAAGGAAAATCAGGGTAACAACTGAACCACGCTCAGCCTTGTAGCTAGCCCTACAAGGACAGGAGAGGGCTCTCTCCATAAAAGAATATTCAATAAAGTGCAATAGAAATCTGATATTAGGCTAGGTAAAATGATAAGGATAAAAGGTTTAAATAAAATGAAATGAATTTCCAGGGATGTGTGGGACAAAAATGGGACAGCTGAAACCGGGAATTAAATCAGGACACAGGGTGTTTCATGGGGAAATATAGGCAGGAAACTTAGAAAATAAAATTTAATGAGGATGGGATGGAAAGAATGGTGAGGAGATGAAAAGGGCACAATAAATGGATCCTTTTCAAACAGAAGAAAACACACAGAGTATGAATGATTCCCCAAGGCAGAGCATATAAAATGGATTCTACCTTTCTAACTTGAAAACATTCAACTGGAAATGTTTATGAATGAATGGTGAAACATAAAAATGTACATATGAAACACAAAAGAGGGAAATATGCTAAAACTCATACAACATGAATCCCACAAATCAGAGCTGCATCACTTTATTAATTTCTTACCAAACTGTACAACGGAGCGCAGAGTTCACTGCCACACTATTCCCCTACTTCTGAGTTTTCAGACCTCAGACTTTCAGACCGCTTACAAATGATTTAAAATTACATTAAATAGAACCGAATTGTCGGAATATAGATCGACAAAAAGAGGAGTTGTTATAACAGCTCAAGAACTGAAAACTAAAGATAGAAAACAAGAGCCAATAATCTTTCCGAAAGGAAGAGTTGCATTACATTTGAAATTTTTTGATAACCAATGAGGAGGCGAAACCTGTAGCGTAGATCCTTTGAATCGTAACTGAAGATGTGACTGTTACAACGTTGGTTTTCGGCCTTTGAAGTTTCGCTTTCCATTTGCCCTTTTGAAGAAAATTGACTTTTTATTAATGTTGTTGAAACAGAAATGAAATGAAATAATGCCTTACGTGAAGGGAAAAATGTAATTTGAATGGGAAAAGGGGAGGGAGATGGGGTCCACATAGCAATCAGAATCTGAGGAGGGAGCGGAGCAAAGTGCCATGGTAGAAAGAAATAATGCGATGCGATTGAAATATTTTGAAAAATCGATTTATTGCAATAACAAAGGAGAAAACCCATTTAATTGGGAAAAGGCGGAAGGAACTGTGGTGGGGCCGACCAATCGCAATCGCATCGAAGGTGGGGAGCAGTTTAAAACGCTGAATATAAAAAATTGTGATGCAATCGCAAACATGCGATGCGATCGGGAGATCATAGGAGCGGCTTGCGATCAATCGCATCGGAGTTTTGTAGTGGGGAGGGTTCAATCAACAATGGGCTTTAAATGGTGTGATGCGATCGGAGGTAGGCTATCGAACGTCACAATCGCATCAGAGTTTTTGTGATTGGCCAATCAGAAGCATCGTTCAAATATTTCGATTTGCGATGGGATGGTCAGCGGGGTTTTATAATCAAACCTTTGAACTTTACATTATGATGTATGGTGGGGAAGTGGTTTGGGAATGGCCGGGGGCTATATATATATGAACCTTCAAAATGTTTATCATAAGGTTTTCAACGGGGGATGGAGGGGAAGTGGTTTGGGATCGGATTTAATATAATAATGTGATTTTATAATCGGAGGGGGGGGGGGAAAGGGATTTATAAAGAAAATATTAAAATTTAATAATATAAAGTTTAAGGGAAGGATGTGAAAAGGGATTTCTTTTGAGGATATAGGGGACTTTTACTTCACTTAAGCATAAATTTCAATCCAGAAGTCAGTTTTGAGAGTGTAGTATACCATTGGAAAGCTCTTTCCAGGATCTTTGTGATGGATCTACTTGGATGATGATTGGGCGCTAAAAATGCTACGGAAAACTCTTCTGAAGGTAGGGACATCACTTTGTGGAGATAACAGTTTCTGAATTGTGACTTATTACATATGATGATATAAAATTACATAATGAATAATAATAAAGGCAAAATATCATGTTTTCACCTCAAAACATGGTTTTGAGGCAAAAATTACATAAAACTGAATAAAATTTCTCTCTGATTCTTCCTGGTGCTGTGACTTTGAGCTTATTGGCTTCCTCATGACCTTGCTGATATTTATTGACATTTGACTCATTAATTTGACCATAGTGAGACCCTAGAAACTAATGAGACCCATCCTATGACCTATTGATATGATTTTAAGAATGAAAGTGAATAATGACTGAAGACCATAGAGAGGAAAATCAGCAAGTTTCACATGAGGGAAAACTGATGAAGAATTACTACCATCAATGAATCCATGACCTAGCGGAACGGTGAAATTGATTATTATGGGACTCCTAATATGCAAATGCAAAGAGTAACTTTGATCACTGATGGCAGTATGACTAGACTAACACTAACACCTTGCTTCATTTTGTCATCCTCCTCTTTCTTCTTCCTTTCGGCTTCTTGTCTATGCTTCTCTTTCCTCTCCTATTTCCTACATTCTTCTTCTGCAATGTGCTCCTCCCTCTTCTTCTCTTCCTCTTATTTCCTTCTTTGTTCTTTGACTCTTTTCTACTCTTCTTCCTTTTGTTTTGTTTGTGCCTCCTCTTCTTCCTTTCTTTTCAATTCCTCTGCTTGTTTTCTATGTTGTTCTTCCTCTTGCTACTTTATTCATTGCTCCTCTTCCTTCTGCTGATGTGCGGTGCCTTGCAATTTTTTTATTTCTCCCTCCCTCTTCTTCCTAAGTTCTTGTTTTTTTCTTTCCAGGAAGGCATTCCATTTTTCTGAAGTCTCATTGTTCCCTTCCCCTTCTTGTCTGGTCAAAGAGTCATCGATTGTCATGTTTTTGGGTGTCTTTTTCTTGGAAGAGGACCCTCCTATCTACATATTAATTTTCATAGATGCTAACCTTTACGGCAAGCTCATGTTCTCTTGCGAGTGTTCTTCTTTCTTCTCTTCTCCTTTTGGTTCATCACTTGGGCCAAGATGTCTGTCCGCGTTGTACCAATTTCTTACTTCTTCCTCGTGAGATGCCTCTGTATGCTGATAGGACCAGTTGAATTTGGCCTTCTTATAGTGGGATAGTATGATCCTTTTGGGGTCATAGGATCGAAAGTGTAGAGGTATGAACCAAAACCCCTTAATTTGTTCGTCCTCCGCCTCTACTTCTTTAAATTTTTCCACAGTGTAAGCTCTGATAGTAATAGGGAAAGTCATATAGGGCTTCTTCCTTTGCTTAACATCTTTGAAAATCCGCCATTCATTTGATAGCAGATTTATTGCAACATCAACTTATCAGTGAAAAACTTTGGCAGTGTGGGGTGGTTTGAATGAACCAAAGAACCTTGTATATGTGCCTTCCTGGATTGGAAACCAGTGTGCCACCTTTGTTACCATTTCCATGGCCCTCCTTGACATGCAAGGTGAATCTTCCCAAAGTAGTAGTAGGTACAGTGAGGTGATAAATGTATCTAATATGATGTCATGATATTTCTTGTACTTTGAGTCCTAGAAGATCTGTAAATCATTTTGTATAGGCCCTCCTATCTTTGCGTTCCAATTATGGGGCCAACGATCAAAGTGACACCTAGGACAGACTGCATCCAACAAGTATGAGGCCATGTAGAATTCAAATCTAGGCATTCTTCTGGGACTTGTGCCATGATTATTTTCATCCTCAATGCTGACACTAAAAGGTTGGCCGAATTGAAAATTGTATCATTGGTGGTGACTACATGCATTATATGGACCCATGTCCCACTGAAGGTGCTAATGTCTAATCTCCCGTACAATTGACATATCTTTTCTGTTATGAGTCGATATAATTTTTGCAGCCCCTCCGTTTTATACTATTGATCTTTCTTTCTCCGAAACTTATAGGGGTCTGACCACCAGTCCCTGATCGTATCTTGAGTTGGGAGCTTGTGCCCTTCTACCCATCGGGAATTGAAGGCTTCCTCCTTGTATGGTAGCTCGTAGTATATCATGGCATCTTTGGAATGGACATTGGTGAATGGCTTCCAAGAGTGTTCTCTTATCACCCATGGAGTATAATCTGTGTTGTGTAAGATCCAGTCAATTAATTCCGCACATAGGAAGATAGGTGGGTGCACTGCAACATGGTGTAACTTTGACCTTTTGAAATTTATATACACCTGGAAATATTATTGGTTATCTGGGATATTGGGATTCAAGAACTCAGACTAGATATTGTAACATGTCAACTTGGTACCTTTGTTGACTCAAGAAATATCCCCATAGATAGGTGTCGAAGTGGTAATTTGATAACATTCATGTACACAAAATTTTGGACTCTTGTGTCAGTGCCTAACGGTCGGGCGTGCCATATCACCTGAGAGGGAAGAGATTGAGATACAATCGAGTTCTACGTCCACGTCACCTTACATGTTGAAAAGATAGTCCCAAGATGAGATAGATGGCATGAATGCAGTGAAATTAACTAATCCAAACTGCCAAAGGTTCAACAAGGCCTGAGAAGGTATGGGCCATAGAGCCACTAGCAAAGAGCGTTGCACAAAGGAAAATGAAGGAAATTGCGACTTGTTGGAGTGGGGTCCCCTGAGGCACAAGTTTTGAAGATATTTTTGTATAATTTTGTATGTGTGCGCTGCACAAATGGAGTCAAGGGGCTTTGGGGTGGGTCAAAGTCCCAAATTTTGATTCAAACAGGCTTAAGGGTAAACTATGGGCCTCAAACCATGGTTTCAGACCATAGTATCTGCGCGCTAGGAGCATATAAATAGATAGATCGTGTCTAATCTAAGTAGTCAATGTTATGTTATGAATTGTTGATGTTATGATAAGTTTATGTGTCTATAAGGGTTGTTGGGTTGGGTTAAGAGGCTCCCACTGGCTGTGTGCGTAGAGACCTAGTCCTGACTGTTTGCGGACTCTGCTAGCTATGTGTGCAGAAGTCTTTTGAAAGGGTGTTGGAAGGAATGGTTGATATATTGATTGACATATCTGAGCTAATAGAAAGGAAAATTTTTGGCAAGTTCACTATGTTATGCATCTGATTTATTTACTGCTTATTATATGTCGTACTTATTGATGATTAATAGATCTGTTTAAGTATTCACATTTGTTAAAATATATATCTAGGTCTACTCTTTTTATATGTGCTAATGCGATAAATGCTTCTATTTTATTATGTTAATGACAACACATTCTATGTAATTCTGTTATATATATTGTTGCGTGCATTTGTATAAGTTGACATTGGGTTTTGCGGAGGACCACTTCATTACTTTCTTCCTCAGGGTGCGGAAACCTGGTTCCAACACCCCCATACTGCTTCGGGTGAGACTTTGGTCTGCGCAAGCAGATCACTACCAAAAGGGCCAGTAGTTGGAGGGGTTTTTGGTTTATCCATAAACTCTAAACCTGGGTCAGAATCCCTCAAGCCAACAAATGGTTATGTTTCCTAGACCGGGATCATTTTGAGGGAGATTTTATGTTGAGGCATCCATCACGAAATGAATTACAAGATTGGTTGTATAGAAAGATCATTGAATTTTCATTCCAAGAGAACAGAAGTGCTAAGTTGTATGACAAATAGTGGGTGCATAAATATATTTATACAAAAGTGCATGAAATTTCTTTTTTTCTTTTTCTCATGAAATGCAGCAGTGATTATTGCGCTTAGATGAATTCCATCACTATATAAAAGGCGACGTAGTCACTGAGTGGAATCCTGAATTAATCCAGCAAGTAGAGAAGTTTGATAATAAGATCACTTATGTGGTAGATCATTGGATCGATCGAATATTGGGAGGATTTGTGACTGAAGTTTCCATTGACCAGTTTGTGTCATATTCTGAAGTAGAAATAAGGTTTTTCAAATGTCCCAGAGGTAAGTTCCTGCGCTCATTGAAATTATTGCTGAAAATTATATTGTGTGAATGGGGTTGTGTGTGTGAACATACTTCTTGAATGCATCTAAGAGTTTCAATTACGCGAAGTGGAGGAATTTACCGTGAATATTCTAAAAAATTCAATTATAGCCCTCTGAAGCCTAGATCTAATAGTGAACCTGAACCAAAAACTGCTAGATCAAGTGACTCCAAAGAAGAAATCTCATCACATCAGAAACCCTTGAATATGTTTCCCACTCCATCCACTCCACTTTTGAACTCACATCGTATATCACCTACCCCACCACGCAGTACATATCCACCACCACCTCCAACTCCCCGCGAGAAGCCCCCAAGACCACACCCTTCAGTAGGAGAGAAAATGAAGAGGTCCATGGCAGAAGTTCCAGAAACCATAGAGGAAGAAGACGAGGAGGTAGTTGAAATAGCCCCATTGTCACGATTGCCAAGCTACATTGTGCTGCGCAAACCCTCTGTAAAGGAACCTAAGGACTTGGAAAAGGTGCGTGCAAGCATCCAAGTACCCTTGATCCCTAAGAATGCCCCAATGGAAGGGGACATACTCACGAAGATTCCACAGTTGAGGTTTGATGATTGGGACATCGCTGATGTCGAGAAGTTCCCCAAGATTGGGCCAGAGCTCTATTTGGCTCAAGTCACCTATGAAGGAGGCGTTGTGCCCCTCGATCCAAAGAGGGGGGTGTTAGGTCTGCATAAGGTCGGCCTGCTCAATTTGCTGTAGATCCCTCATTTTGGGGGAAGTCCCATCAATGATATATGCGTTAGAAAGTTGCTAGCTTTGGTCCATGATGATGCACTCTAGCTGGGAGAGCACATCCCCATCGATGAAAAATTAATCAATAGAATTATAGGTCTACCTGCTAAGGGGGCCGACCCTATTGCTAACTTTGGTGGGAAGGCGCAGGAGAAATATGTGGCAGATCAAATCAAGAAAAAATACAATGTTACTAGGAAGACCCGGGGCTTTGTGGTGGAGGAAAATAATGGCTCCGTTGTGCATTTTGGTACGCTCATCTTGGCCTACAATATGATGCATAAGTGCATGCCTAAGGAGGTGCTCGCACATGTGATTGTGCTTGCAGGTCACTTTGAAAAGGGCGTAATTTACAACTAGTGCAGTTATTTGTGCAAATAATTCCTAGAGAATGTGCGCGAGGCACGGAAGGAAGGAAAGCCCTTCCAATATGCGTGGCTTCTTTTATTGATTGCGCTTATTGGATGGAGAATCCCGTAAGACACAAAGTTCCCCAACATTGAGGCAAAAATGTGCAAACCTGTGCGCTACACAACACTATTGAACTCATCAAACCCGGTGCACACGAAGGAAAATAAAATCTTCAGGGTTTTATATGATGCTACATGGAACCAAGCAGTGTAATCAAAGCCTCAATTGTCACCTGCCCTATATGATCAATATAAGATGATCACGGATTTCAAAGCCACATTTCATAATATTCATATCCGTGCAAAGGGCGCTATAGAAGGAGCCTGGTACAAGCTACCATATTTGGTAACCGAGGATGATCTAGTAAGGGTGACAGAAGAATGGTCGCTAGCCTAGTTGACACCCCCTATCCCGATGAAGAAACACATATTAGCAAACAAATCAACGAAGAAACCCATTGAAAAACCTAAAGAGATAGTTCCAGTGACAATGACAGAGGAGGAACCAACCCCTACTACAACTGGAGAAACTGTTGACATAACAACTGTATTGGAGAAGAATGGTACTGCACCTAAGAAAACAGGCAAAGTTGAGACATCCAAATGCATTGAGCATGACTCTCAGGCCGCTGGTGGTTCACGCAAGAAGAAAAAAGGATCCAAGAAGGCAGGGTAGGAGGTCGCCACGCTGACAAAGGAATACCTAACTGAAATAGGGAACACTGTCACGTTTGAGACTAAGGATCGCTGGCAAGACATGGAAGTTTAGTACAAGTCTGCATTGGAACTTGTACAAGTCGGATTGCAGGAGCTGAAAGTTTAGGTGAGCTGGATTCAAGAGAGCGTGATTCAGGTGAGCCAGACCAGTGCGCACATTACAAGCGCACAACCATTGGATGTTTCTCTACAAGAATTACGGGATGCACGATTTTTCCACATCCCCTTGGCAACAATACAGATGGACGTTAACCAGCGTGTCAAGTTCAATGGTTTAGTTGATGTTCATATTAATCTCTCTATGCAGTTACCTGCAGGAAAATTACACCTTCTCCATTTAGTGATCACAGATGAGCTTTAATACAGAGAGGCGACCTCGTGGAACAAGATAAGGGATGCACAACAATAGGCCACACAAGCACACCAACAATAGAAACAAGTAGAAGCATCCTGTAGAGAAGGAAAATCCCAATGCGCTGCGCTAGAGGCTAAAATCAACCAAGTCTGCCACAACATTCCATCTGTCTTGACCACAGCTACGCACACTGAAAAGTTAGAAGGATTGGATTCCACGGTAAAAGTAGTGCACACAAAGGTGCAAAAAATCTGAAAAGAATATGCGGAGCAAAACGCGGGCCTCCAGACAAAATTTTAGCTAGAGATGGAACCAAAGGTTCACGCACAGAGAGCAGCGGAAGTTAAACAGAAAAAGGAAAGTATTGCTGCCATGGTCACCCAATGTGACAGTTTATTGAATGAGGCCATGTGTGTTTGGGCCTCTGTGCAAAATGATCTGGTAGTGCAGCAGCTGCGTGACACACCCAACCAGAAAGAACATCAGTTTGAAGAAATAAGGATGGTGGTGCCTAAATTGGTCCTTACACAATGCCTTGCTCGTCTTTAGGAGTGAAAAAAAATTCAGATAGAGATTGCAGACTGTTAGTCATCAGTATTTTTTCCTGTTGTGATGACTATATGCCTTGCCTAGGTTTTCTAGAAACCAATTTCAAACAGTCAATTTGTCCTCCAGAAAACCCTTCAGAGAAATTTTTATCTTTTTCCTCTCTTCAAGACTGTATTAGAGGTGGTCATCAAGTTTTCAGTCTTGATAAAACTCCCTTGTCCATAACTGTCGTAAGCCTTGTATATCTGATATCCAAAATTCTCTATTTTCACACAACTCTCTGTCAAAGCATAAGACAAGTTGTCTTTTTCCCCTCTCACTGTTTGAATGTCCATTTGATGACCTGACTATGTCTAAGAAACCCTTCAGAAGTCATGAAAAAGTGTCTAGGTTTAGGTGATGGTGTTTAGAATAGGTATCTTGAGAAAAATGTCTTTAATCAAAAACCTGGTTTCAAATATCAGTCAGCCATCCTCTGTCTTATCTGGCAAAATAAAACTTTGCTTACCCCTAGGTCATACACCATCAAAATGATCACTGTATTTTGTCTTAGCAAAGCTTGTAAGTTTCAAATTCAGGAAGAAATAGAATAATAAGGTCCTATGTCAGAAGAAAGTAATCAAGTGAAATTTTCAAGCATTATCGTCATGATACCTCAGGAAAGGTCTCCAATGGTCAAATACATTTTATCCATGTATCTCTGCAGGGGTGCTATGGATAGATGCCAATCAGAAGTTCTGAAACAAATGGACACTTCAAGGAAAGTTTTCAAAGCTGGAACAATTGACTGTTGGGAAATAAAAGAAATGTAGATTTAGAGAGAAAGGAACCTATATGATTCATACCTACAAATTCAAAGCACCAAGAAAGTAAAAAATCATCCATCATGGAAAAATGGGTACAAAGGTCGGGAGTTTTCTGCATCTAGCACTTCATATCAACTCACAATAGCATTTGCACATTCTTCCCGAACATATGGGCACAGCTCTGAAAAACAGACTTATGAGACAAGGTGCATTAGTTCTCTGGCAAAAGATTTCCTACAGTTTTAGGCATCAAAGTGAAAGAATATAAAAAGGGAACAACTACCTTTTTTATATCCCTATAGCCTAGAATCTGAAACATAAAAGACTTATTCATCATAAGGAAGCTAAAGCTATTGCAAAAGAAAGTTAACCTAAGAGACACAAGCAGATGTGTTGGAGTTTGAAATACCTTACCTACTCACTATCTTCACTGTAAATTTATACAAAGAGACCTGTCTCATACAGATTGATAAAGGATAAAGCATTTGGATTGCCTCCTTCATAAAAAGCAGATGGCAATCACTTGTTTTTATGAGGCACCCCCTTCAATGTGATAAGCAGAGGGTACAAGGTTTAGTTTTCAAAGAGAGGTTTCATTCAAATCATGAGCAGAAGGCCATAAACAACTTATGTCTAACAAGCCTCATTCAAGGATGATGAGAAAAGGGCATGACACAAACAGTTTGTGTAGGAGGCTAAAGGTTTCATTTGGAAAACAGAGACTAGGCCTAAAGTTGCTTTGAAATGCCTCCTTCAAATATAAGCAGAGGGCAAAAAACTGGTTTAGAAGACCTCCTTCAATATTATAAGCAGAGGGAAAACTACAGTTGGCAAAAGATCCTTTTTCATAAAAAGTAGAGGGCACAATTTTATAAGTTAACACCGGGGAGTTTTGTTTTTACACACAAAATGAAAACATATTGTGATGTTTGCAAAGCACTTTTTCGAAACTGTTTGATAAGAAATAAGGGTAAATGAGTAAAAAGGGCAGAGGTTTGATAAAACCATTTGGAAAAAGTAAAAGGAAGGCTGCATGTTTTAAAAATCATTGCACAAGGCACAAAGGCCTCAAAGGGCATATTTCATTTTCATATTACCGATTGGAAAGAAAGGGAGGGTTTCTATGGTTCCTCGGCAAGCCCCGTGCAATTTTTCTTGGTCGCGACATGCCTGTAGCCGAGCGCTACGCGCCTGTAGCATCTCACCGCGGGATTTTACAAAGGACGCGATGCGCCTGTGCACTGGCGCGACGCATTTCCTCGTTCAATCTCTGCCCGACCCTCATTCAGTCTCTGCTCGACCCTCATTTAGTCTCCGCCCATCGTTCAGACTCCGTTCAAAAACACAATTTTTTGAACTGGCTCAGTGCATTTTCTTCATTCAGCCTCCGTTCAGACACTACGTGCCTGGGTGTAAGGGCGTAGCACCTGCTCATTTCCTTCAAAGGGCCAAATTTTCCAGTTTTCCTAAAAGGTCAGTGTTCATCACTCCAAAAGCATTTTGGAGGTATTTATCACTATTTTTTACCCCTCAGATTGCTCATAAAACATAAGGAATATTTAGAAAAACTAGATTAAAGGAGAAAGAAGTGTTAAAGGAAGAGAAAGCTTATTTTTATTTAAGAGATGTCTATTTTATTTTGGAAAAGAATAGAAAGATAAAAATGCCTCCAAGGAAAGGGGTTAAAAAGGGAGGTCAACACAACAGATTTGAGCTCACCACTATTCAAGAAATCACTGCCTCTCCCTCAATCTTGTCCTGCTTTCAATAGGTAGGATATTTTGACTTTTGCAGAAAAATACCAGAGGTCACTAGCCACCCTCATTTAATAGAGTTATTTGCCTTGAGGTTGAATGGAAAGCAAGTTCACATAGCAGGTGTAGATTTTTAACTCACTCCTAAAGCTGTTTCTAAGGCAACCAAAATCCCTAACATAGGAGAAGAGTGGTTCAAACAATCATACCTTCACCTCAGCCACTATCAACCTTTTCTCAAGCCAAATCATCAAGATACATGCAGCTCCATTTTCCCTTTCTCACACTTGCTGGATGACTATGCAACCCTCATGAAAATAGTCATGAATTTTTTCACTTATGAAGGTAGATATTCCTAAGTATATGCCTATCACATCAGACTCCTTATGCATTTCAAAAAAGCTAAGTTGCTAAACCTACCTTTCTTCCTGTGCAATTGTATAGACAAGATGTCTTCCATTGTTAGAAAAAAAGCCTCCATATTAGTAGAAAACAAGTTTATTCCATCACTCTCTCATTAATATCATTATCCTTCACCAACTGAAACAAAAGGGCATCCCTTGGGAAACTTTCATCTCTCACCCTGATTTCACTTCTGCATCTTCTATGCCACTGCAGATCAGACCATTTGCATCCCAAATCCCTCCTCATGCTCATTCCTTGCCCTCCACACCTTATGTTTCCTCTTCTTCTCATGAGTCTACTCCCCAACAAAAATCATCCTCCATAGATAGCAGTGAGAAAGAAGAGCGTAGTAAAAGCAAATAGAAAGGAAGTGATGATGACAAGGAGCAAGGAAGTGATGATGACAAGGAGCAAGAAAGTGATGATGACAAAGAACAGGGAAGAGATGGTGACAAAAGTCAAGATAGTGATGAAAGCAGTAGTAGAGGGAAAGGAAAGCATGATGAGGCAGGCAACCCACAAGGAGAGAATGAAAGCAGTAATCTTGAAGTTGTCAGCCCACAAGGAGAAAATTAAGACAGTGATGAATAAAGAGGCAACCTACAACAAGAAAATGAAGACAGTGATGAACAAAGAGGCAGCCCACAGAGAGACATTGAAGATACTAGAGGAGAAGGCAGCCCACAGCAAGAAAATGAAAACAATAATCATGATGAAGGTAGTCCACATCAGGAAAACATTGAAAACAATGAAAGAAATAAAAACATTCATGACAACAAGAAGATAGATGAAGGCAAAGATAGTTTTGAAAAGGAAAAAACAATAGACCTAGACATCTCCCACCAAACAGAAAAGGGGCATGATATTTCTGATTTTACTCCTGCTGATGAGTTCATTACAAGTATCAAATTTAATGAACAAGGAAATTCCCCACAGCAAAGTAACCAAGAATTGCAAGCAGAGAATGTTTTTGGAGAAGAGGACAGCCCTAAGGCTGCAGGAGAACAAACTAAACAAGCCCATGTATTAACTCCTCCTCTCAGTCATCATCAGCAAGGTCAAGAGCATGTGTTTACTGCCTCTCCAAGGCAAGGGGCCATGCTTCCTTCCTCAAAAATAGCAAAGGCTAAAAACACCAGAACATCAAGGAAAAAAACCACTCAAAAAGTGACTAGCAATGTCACTAGGGCACTAAGAAGAAGAGGTAAATTTCCAAAACAAAGCAAGGTTGAATTGCCTAAGAAAACCAGAGGAAAGAAGCCCATCAAAGGCAAGGGCAAGGAGAAGATTGAAGAACAAGAAAGCAGTCATGAGCATGAGAGGGAGTTTGAGCTAATACAACTAAATAATGATGCTGAAGAAGATGAGGCTAGGATTCTTAGATCCCTCTTGCAAGATTGGGATGCCCAAGTTAAAGACTTTGAAAATGACCTAGAAAGGACAAAGGACCTTATCCACTTTTTTCAAATGCAAAACAGACAGATGAGTGGAAAGATGACTATTTATGAAGCTCGGGCAATCAAATATAAAAGAGAAATGCAAAGTCACAAGTGAGACTAGAAGAATACATGGGTGAGTATGCGGAATATGATGAAGAAGAAGGACCAGCAAGAAAGAGACCTAGGACCATGGGTCTTAGAAAATCATTACAAAAGCACAAAGAAGAAGAATCAGCTCGTGAACAACAGTACCCTCTTACGAAGCTCCTTGCCAAATAAATTGAAGATAATAGAGAGCCTTGGCTTGAGAGAGAAAATCAGCATTTGGAAGCCAAATTGGAGAAATATAACAAGGAATTGGGCCTACAAAGAAGAATGACCGAGCACTACAAAAAGTTAAATCAATTTGCTAGAAGGAAGCTCAAATCTGCCCAAAGGAGGCACCCGACAGAAAAAAATGGAAAATACCTATCCCGACTTGGAATTCTTGCTCAAGCTTCATTGCATGTTTCTAAAAACCCTTAAGAGGTTTACTCACCAAATTCGGGCATTTTTGGACACATTCTTGTTTTTTGTGAATTTTAGGCCTAAAAGCATAAAATCATTGGTGCCTTAACTTTTTCTCAGAGCATCCTCAGCTGAAGAAAAATATATTTTTGGATTCCTTGACATCAAAGGAACATGATCAGAAATTTTCAGATCAAATGAATTTGTTTTGGTCTCTCGAAAAGGCAAAAAACAACCATTTTTCACCTTTCTACCCCTAATATCAGCGGGTGCTACACTCCTGGTTTTTTCACTATTTCTACTTTTTGACTAACTTCCAGGAATTAGATTGGAAAAAATCAAGTATTTTTGGAAAGTAGACATCGTAGCTTTCCAACGAGCCATCACGAGACTCATTTCGACATTGGGATGTCAGCTAAAACTTCACTTCAACACAAACCTTTTTCTGGTGCTACGTTCCTGTAGATTTTGCTAAAAAGCAGTTTTCTGAGTGATGACTGGGCCAAATGTGCGTTAAGAAAGTTTATCTTGTGTGTCAAGCCTTGAAAGTGATCCTTTTTTCTATTTTGGTCCGAAAATATATTTTTGAAAGATATTTTGTGCCTTGGACTTTGTTAAGCGTCAAGGACAGTTTTAGATATCTGTTTTTGGCCAATGGCCTTCTAGTTGCTCTAGGTGGTTTTCCTCCTCTTTGGCTTATATAACCAAGAGGATTCATTGTAACATAGAGGCAGAACTTGATATATTGAGAGCAATACATAGCATTATGAGCTTGGAAGAAATACTTGTTTTATGAAGTGGATGATGTCTTGCTTGGCTTGATGGTGGAAGAGCATTGTGTGCAGGATTCCATGGCTTGGTGAATGGTGATGTTTCTCTGATTTTTTTTATGTTTCCTTGTTTTCATTAATGTTCCATATTTCTCATTTGCTGTAGATCAGAAAAGTATATGTTGAGACATGTTCATGGAAGCACCTCAAACATCCTGCATGTTACAACTTTAATGTTTTCCTCTTCTTGATCATTTCTAAAGGATTCTTAACTACCCTTTAGGTCCATCAAGAAATTGTTATTTGTTTCATTTATGGTCAGTATGTTTTGCTATCTTGTATGATTTAAGGCATGCCCTGCTTACTTATAGCTTCTCAAAACTCTATTTCTGAAATATCTATATGAAATATTGGTTGTTTTAGTTAAGTCAAAGAGGTCTCGTTCGATATTTCCCTTTGCCCATGCTTGCAAACTTTTTTTAGAGTTCCCAATAGCTCAAGATATTCTATTTTGTAGTTCCTTCTTCATAGATTGAGTTGTTTGTTTATCTTATTTGTTTTCCCAAACAGCTGAAGGTGATTTTCTAGAGTTAGAGGTTCTTATGCTTCTATGTATCGCCAGATTGTTTATCTTTCATATGTATCAGTTTGAGTTTTATTCATATAGATTTATGGTTTTCCCTACCTCATGAATATCTTCTTTAAAACTATATATGTTTAAGATCTCTTTGTCTTTCACAAACTTAATGTTCATTTCACTTCACTTTCACCCAAAGAATCCATTTACCTTGACTAAATCAGCCCTGGAGTAATACCTTTTCCACCATTTAGACAGTCCTGACTCTATCTGACCCCATAGCTCTGTTGATTCAATGAACTCTTTTTCTATTTGTCCTTTTTGATCAGTTTACCTCAAAAACCCAAAAAACAAACCAAAATATACTTTAACAGCTAGCCTAAAATCAAACATACAAAGAAAACAAGTTCACATCCTTCGCATAATAGAGAGAGCCCTCTCCGAGTCCAGGAAGGCTAGGTCCTAGGACTCCAAAGTTGGTTTGATGTTGCCCTGTCATTTGGTTTACCAATCTACTAAATCATGGAACTCCAACATAGACTTGTGTCAGAAGGAACATGTACTAAAGGAGCGGATGCAACCATGGGCAGAAGAAACGCTGCAATTATCACAAATGCTAGACAACGCTTTGAAAATCATTCAGCAGACTCAGTGCAACATAGAGATGGCCACTCAAGGGCCTACTACTGAAAATATGGTTCAACAAGCGTAGAGTGCAGCAATGCAAAGTCTCGAGTTAGTGATCCCTCTCCAAAATTTTGTATAAATTCTTTAGGCCAATACTAAGGAGCCAATGGCTCCATGACTTGGGATGAGTCACATGTTTGTGTTGGGGGCCTATTGGAGTGGGGTCCCTTGAGGCAGAAGTTCCGAAGACATTTTTTTATAATTTTTTATGTGCACGCTACACAAATGGAGTCAAGGGTCTTTGAGTTGGGTCGAAGTCCCCAATTTTGATGTAAATGGGCTTAAGGGTAAACTGTGGGCCTCAAACCATTGTTTGAGACCATAGTATTTGTGCGCTAAGCATATATAAATAGATAGATCGTGTCTAAGCTAAGTAGTCAATGTTATGTTATGAATTATTGATGTGCTGATAAGTTAATGTGTCTGTAAGGATTGTTGGGTTGGATTAAGAGGCTCTTGTTGGCTGTGTGCATGGAGACTTAGTCCTAGCTATGTGCAGAATCTGATGGTTGTGTGTGCAGAAGGGTTTTGTAAGGTTGTTGGAAGGAATGGTTAATGTATTGATTGACATATTTGAGCTAATAAAAAGGACAGTTTTTAGCAAGTTCACTGTGTTATGCATCTGAGTTATTTACTACTTATTATCTGTCATACTTGTTGATGATTGCACAAGGAAATTTAATCTGATTATGAATTTTTATTGATTATTAATAGATCTGTTTAAGCATTCACATTGGGTAAAATCTATATCCAGGTCTATTCTATTTATCTGCGCTAAGGCGAACAACACTTCTGTGTTATTTTGTTAATGACTGTGCATTCTCTGTAATTCTATTATATATATTGTTGCGCACATATATATAAGTTGAAATTTCATTATTTTCTCCCTCAGGGTGCGGAAACCAGGTTCCAGCACCCCCCCATACTGCTTCGGGTGAGACTTTAGTCTGCGCAAGAAGATCACTACCGAAAGGGCCAATAGTTGGAGGGTTTGTTGGTTTATCCAGAAATTTTGAATCTGGGTCAGGACCCCTTAAGCCAACTTGATGTGTGCGACTTAAGTGGTTAGTCACAGAGGTCAGAAAATATAAAATGTGACATTTGCGACTAGGCAGCATGGTTACACTGGTCATGTGGTCGCACCGGTCGTGGGGTTCACTAGGTCACATAGGTCGTGAGGGTCACAGGCCGTGCTAGGGCACCTTTCATGATTTTTCCAGGTGCGACCTCTGTGCGCATGGAAATAGTGGAAGAGATTTTGAAGGAAAAATTCAAGGTTAGATGCGTTTCTAAGCTTGGGGATGACATAGAGGGAGATAGGCCAAGAGAGTGAAATTTGGGCTGAGCTAGGGAGCACAGGGGTTGTCTAGGTTAAGCATGAATAAAATGGAAATTGAAAGGGTGTTTATGGTTAAAAAATGAAGTACTGAGGTAAATAAATCCTTCTCTAGCTTGGGAGATGAAGATCCAATGGTAGGTAGGTACAAATGGTGGTAAAAAATGATTACTGGAGGTCGGATTGACTAACTTGGAGGAAAACACTCTCCTATTGGGAAGTTAGATTCCTCGAGAGCTCCATCGTGCTGGTCGAATGCAACTAGCTTGGGGCCTCATATATATATAAAAGCCGCACGTGTGGGCCATTAATGGGGTCACAAGGGTCGCAAAGTAGGTTAAGTGCCCTCAGTGCGATATGTGCAACCACGAAAATTTGGGGGGTTGTTGAGTCAGTTGTTCGCATTGGTCATACATAGGGATTTTTAGAGGGTCCGTGATCTATGAAAACTTGCGACTTCCTTCTAGGTTGCATAGGTTGCAAAGTTGCACAAGTCGCAGGGTGTAAGTTTCGACGGATATGCGACCTTTGCAACCTTGTGACTTCCTTTTTAGGTCGTTGGGTCGCAAAGTTGCGGGACGAAATATTCAAGAAGGTTGTGACCTATGCAGCCATACTTAGGAAAAAAAACAAAGCAAAACAGGAAGCCACTAATTTTGTGGCCTAATTAGACTTGAATGCTAAGGGGTGAGGAATATGACCTAGGCCTAGGTGAGGGGGACGAGCTGATTCAAGGGGAGCTTCTACTAACATGGATCTCACCAGAGGTGCAAGGGCTCTGAAATTTTTGAAGGGTGCCAAATTTCAGAGGGTAGTTGTAGAGGCTAAAATAGAGCCCGAGAAAGGAAAATAATTAGAAAAATCTAATTCAACAAGAAACTATGAAAATCACACTCCTTCTTTATCAACATCTACATCTAAAAATAATGATAATTTAGGCATTACTTATAAAATGTTGTCTCCCCCTCGTAATAAAATTGTGGTATTGTTTACCAAAAATTATGTGTTAATCTCTTCTTTTTAAATATTTGCAGACCTGCACGTAGAATATTACTCATAGTTCATAGTATAAAAAACTGATTCCATTAAGTAAAGGCCATAAAGGGTTTTTTTTTTGTTTTTCTACATGGAAAATGGTTTATGTGGAATTTGGTTGACATTGTATTGTGCTTGGTGCCCAAAATCGAAATACAGGAGAGTAGGTCCAAAATAAGGATCAAGCTCATCTATTGTAAATTGGCTGGTATTATCCACTATTTAAGATCTCATTGTGAGAGTAGATTAACATTGATCTGGTTGATTATTTGAAGGAGGAATTTGAGTCCTTATCTGACTTAAAAAATGCAATTTTTAAGAAGAAAATTTGCAAGGTATAGGAGAAAAATAATCTACAAGTTATGGAAATTTTCTATTTAAAAGCTTCAATGGAACTACTTCATGAAGAAGCAAGCCCGCTTCAAGCAGAGAACAATACATTTTTTGGTAAATATCAAAATTTGAAACAATATTATGATGCCTTTTCATAATAATTGATTGAGAACGATGAGGTCATTTAGGACTTACAAGAGTCCAAGAACACCTTGAATTGCAAGTTGTTCACCTTCAGAATGCTCAGAAGGAGAATGATATTCTTGAGATATTAAACTCACTTTATGATGTTGATAATGGTTCTTTTTTTCATATAACTTTGAAAAATATGACACCAGTATTGGGTCCTAATTTCTTAAGAAAATGGGATATAACAAAGGAGGATTTGGAAATAATGGGCATGGAATCATTGTTCCTATTAAATCTACAATGCATATATCAATCACATTTCTTGGATATCATCTTGTTGTTGCCTCATTACCTACATCCAATTTTTTTGAGACTAAAGAGGTGTTATTTGTTGTTAAATTAAGTCAGACTTAGGTGTTGGAAGAAAATGGTCCTGTTGATTATGATAAATAGATCAACGGCATGGGTGTTAATTTCATTATAGATAGTACTGTTCTTCCACCTAGCTTTGAGTCTACAAAATCAAAACCTGAGCCATATCAACATCCTCATAAGGATCAAAGGAAATCATTTAGGAAATCACCAAGTAGTCATGCATTTATATCATTACAGAATAGACGTGAAAGGATGAATTGTGGACCACTGCCACCCATCAGGATTGATTGTGGTCAAATTGTGTCTCATTGGTTTTGCAGCCGTACAAAGTTACTCTTGTCTGCAGTTGATTTTGGCCACTCTTTTAGTTGTGTTTTAGGGGGGAATTTGTTGATGATAGAGATTGTTTATTTCCTCTCCTCCCACAATGTTTCAGGGGTGGGGGGGCGGGGGGGGGGGTGTTGGGGTGGAGTTTGAGGATGAAAACTATTGTTATTGTTGCTATGTTGAATATATGGCCAATATTTTCTTGTTTATGATGGCGATCATGTTCAAAAATATTCATGAATATTATTGTACTGTGCTTGAGCTAAGTTTTCTATACTTACAGGCCTCATTCTTCATTCATTGGTTGATGGTGTTTCTTTTATTTGAATCCTTTGTCATGGTTCTTTACTAACATCTATTTTCTCTTTAAAAAAATTGCAAAAGTTGATAGTGTTTCCCGCTCTTGTGCTTATGCAACATTTTATACTTCAAATATAAACCAATCTCATTGAGGTTTCATGGTTCTCATCTTCACAATTTTGGAACATTATCTTGTCATACTTCCTGATAGGAGTGGGCCTTTGTTCTTACGATTCAATTGATCATTATGGGATATGTAGTTTCAAAACCATGTTTATCTAAGAACTAACATCTTTCTCTCTTTTGGAGAGGATTTTTTTTTCCCTATGGTTTTTCCTCCTTTTCTCCAGTTATGAGAGTTTGTATTTGGGTACCTTATCAGGCCTAGTTATCAAGACCCAAATTTTCATTTATTTTTACGCCTTACATTTCACTTGAGAGAGGGTGTTAGAGTTGGTCTTTTCCAACACTTTTTTTCACAAATTAGCTAGCTATAATGTGTTGTAAGCTCATGTAAAGATATGTATCTACCCAATAGCCATAATCACCTTTAACCAACACTAAGCTTCCTCTATTATTATGTAATACATACCATCTAAATAATTTTGCAATTATAATTAATTAATACCATTGATACTCTTACAAATTCATTTACTTCAAAATAATAAATAATGGCTCCGGTAAACATTTGAACATGGACCAACTGCTGCCCAAACTTAATATATAAAAAATTAATGCACAAGAATTTTAATGTACATTGTTGAACATAAAAATTTGCGTAATGGTTGGCACTCTAAATTTCGTATTTATCATAAGTGAATTTGCTCGGTTGTTTTGTTTTCTAAGCCTCTTATAGATTTGAATTTCCTCCGCGAATCAAGTGGTTGAACAGAAACGCTAAGCTAGGACTCTTGCTGAAGTTTGCGTCGAATTGTGAATTAGGAGTCAAATGAGGAGTTTTGTCAACGAAACAACCTTTCCATGATTGGATTTATTTCTTCGAGTTTAATTGTTTTGAGACCTTATCTTATTTGCAATGTTTAATATGTAAAATTCACCAAAATTCCTATTTCACGAATAAAACAATTCAATACGTTAATGTTTAAGTTTTTATTAAGGTTATCAGTAATTATAAATTTTAGCAAATAATTTTTTATAATTACGAATATAATGATGAGAGGTTCTGGAATAATGTATGATATTATTGAGATGTCCAATATTCAGAATGATGAAGTTTTACAATTATTATAATAACAATTTAATAATAATTATGGATTTTTGGAAGGAAGTAACCGCTTAAGATGAGAATGAGAAAGTTGAGGTTATTACATTTTATAAAAGTATATATTAACTATGGAAGGAAAAAAAGAGAGAAGGAAAGTAAGCTTAAATAAAATTAATTAAATGAATGAAATTAATTAATTAAGATTGATTAAAAGAGAACAAGTTAAATAAATGAAATTAATTAAATAAGATTGATTAAATAATTAAAAGATAAATTATTGAGAGTAAAATAATAAATTAATAATTTGGTTCTGTTGATTGATTAAATAAGATTGATTAAAATAATTGAAAGATAAATTATTGACAGTAAAATAATAAATTAATAATTTGGTTCTATTGATATAAATAGGGAAAAGTGGTGGGAGTGTTAGTTGTTTAAATTATAATATTAAGAAGAAAAATATTAATTTATTGAAGTGTTAGGTTAAGTAGGTATACAATTTAAAATATTAAATTAAATTAAATTTTAAAATATAACAAAATAAAATTATGTTTAGAGAATTATGGAATAAAAATAACATTTAATTAAGTAGGAAGGAACTAAATTTGAAATAGAAATTAATTAGGATTAGAGAAGAATTAGGAGGGATTAATAGTAAATATACTAGAAAGTTTAATGAAGAGGTTAAAAGGGGATAATGAGAATAGTGATTTAACAAATTTAAAGGATTTAAATAAAAGGGGGTTCTTTAAAGATTGAAAATAAGGGAATTAAGAATTAAACTAAAATTCAAGAGATGTTAAAATAGAATAAGCTAGCAATAAATTTTTATATTGAATTATTATAATAATAGTGATAATTAGGATTAATTTTAATTAAAATTAGATAAACAAATATTATAAAATTACAATAAAAAAATATATAGTAGAGTTGATTAGAAGTAGATTGAGCTAGAGAGAGTAATATTTTAAATTAGGGGATCATAAATCTAAGGATTATATTAGAGTATGAAAGGAAAAGAAAGGAAACAAGGAGGATAAAAAGGGGATCAAGTGAAGGGTGTGGCGAGAAGGGTAAATGACATAAGTGTTTAGGGAGGGGGTTACGGACATTAGTGTTAGGGGATTGGGTTTAAAGGGAATGAAATGGATCATGGGTTTCGAAGAATGGCTTAATTGATATCCATCTTCCCGATTAAATTTATTGGGGTGATTTTCGATTTCTAAATATTCCCTGATGACACCATTCGAGTGGAAGGGAAAAAAGGCCAAGATAACAATTTAAAAAAAAAAATTAAATGCTTGCTATTGTGGGATTTCTCAACGATGGAAGATTTAGCAATGCGGTTATGGTAGGTTTGAGCCATGTGTTGCTTAAGGTGGGCTTTGAAGGATCTCCCAATTTTTCCTATGTATGACATTCCATAGGAACATGGGATCTCATAGACGTCAGGGCCAAGCATAGAATCATTCTTATCTTTGGATAACCTAAAGAGTTGGCTAAGGGTTTTTTGGGGTTTAAACAAGGTTTTAATGTTTCATTTTGAAAGTATTTTGGAAATATGATTGATATATCCTTAAATGTAGGGAAGGGATATTTTGGCTAAGGGTGGATTGCTCGAAGAATTTTTAGGTTTAGGGTGGAGAGAATAATGGAAAGCATTTTTAATTTGGGAAGAGGAGTAACCATTAGATTTGAGGGCTTTGGTGAGATGAAGTTTTTCAATGGAGAATGAATGAGAGGAGGAAATTCAAATGACATGAGTAACAAGGGTTTTAAGAACAACATACTTTTGATAAGGATGATGGTGATAATTGGAATGGAGGTGCCTATTGATATGAGTATTCTTATGATAAACTTGGTGAGTAAGAGAACCATTATGGAGTCGAGAGACAATAATGTCATGAAAGGGAAAGGATTAGTTAGCTTCAAGTTCAATAGTGAACTGGATGTAGGGGGAGATGTGATTAAGATGTGCAAGGTAGGCCTAGATTTAAAGTATTTCATGGGACAAAATGATGGAGGTATTGTCAACAAAAAACTTCTAGAACTTATGTTTTAAGTGGAAGGTTTGGATATAAGGTCCATCAAAATTGATGGAAAAACTGGGGGAGAGGGAGGAACCCATGCCTGTGCCCTCACTCTACTCTTAGCATACTCCATTACAGGTGAAGAAGGTGTTAGTTAGGAAAAATTTGATAAGGTTGAGGGTTTTAGAGTCAATCAGTTTGGATATAAGGTCAATGGCTTTCAAGGAAAGGATTTTTGTGAAAAGGGAAATGAGATCAAAACTAACCATAATGTAATTTTCCTCGAGCTTAAGGTTGTTAGCAGTTTTAATCAAATCAAAAAAGTGAGAATTACCTTCATGCCGATTACCATCAATTCCCTGCTCAAAATTTTGGTATCATCAAAACTCTAGCTACTGGAGCTTTGAAGATCTCTAGAGAATATTATAAAAATTATGAAAGAAATCACTTAATTGAAGTCTTCAGATACCTAGGCTATAGAAATAAAGACATATTTATAACTCTTAACAAAGACACTAATAACATTGATAATAAAAACATGACTCTTGACTCTAGAAATAAAGCATTCCTTCCTTAGATTAAAGGAACTACTCATAAAATTTATAAAATTTTGAAACATAAAGACATCATAACTTATTTAAAACATATCAACACTGTTAGAAACAATATGAGATATTTTAAGCACTCTATTAATAATTTCCAATTTAAAGGCATTTATAAACTGATCTGTTCTTGTGGTAAAAGCTATATAGATGAAACTGGACAATCACTAAAAGTTAGAATTAAATCTAACATGGCGCATATATTAAACATGAAAGAGTAAAAAATTATGCTCTAGCTGAACATGCTAAGACCACCAAACATCATATATGTTTCGAAGACACCATAATCATCACTAAAGAAAACCATTACTACAAGCTTATAATTAGAGAAGCAATTGAAATAAAAAAGAACCCTAACAATTTGAATAGAGACAATGGCATGGACATCAATAATAGTTGGTTTCCCAGGCTAATAATTTTACTTTAATATAATATTATATATTTAATAATCATATATATATATATATATATATATATACATATATACATATATATATACATATATACACATATATATATATATATATATATATATATATATTCATTCATTAATAACTTTACTAATATTTATATTATAATACTACTTATATTAATATTTAATATTCATAACCTATAAATTATTTATTTAATTAATCAAAATTTTTAAGTCTTCAATATTTATATTCTTATACCATTCATATTCACCTTAGTCTGCTCCAAACTTATCCTTTCACATACCCATGTACTATTCATTCACTTATCCTCCTTTTAATATCTTTTTCTCAAGTCTTGACAATGGACCAGGATAATGGCTCTGAAACTTGACACTAAAAAATATATCTGTGAATCTTCCTGCAAATACTAACAAAATATTATATTTTATTTAATCTTACTTTCCATTTATTCCTCCATAATTAATATTTACTTTGTTCTTTTCTCTATTTATTCGTTCTCTAACACTCTTTGTATCATTCTAAGCTTAGTGTCCTAAACATGAGTGAAGTGTTCATCTGAAAGGTTAGACACCTTGATATTCTCACATAGTATTAGAGAAGCTCTCACCATCAATTATAAATTTATTTTAATTTAGATTAAATATTTAAAGAAATTTATGCTTTATTTTTCCAAATTTTATATTAAAAATATTTATACATTTAAGAAATTTAAATTTAATTTAAAATAAAATTTATTAATTTTATTATAATATTTTATTTAAATTTATTTGTTTCTTCAGAAAGGCAAGTATGAGGAGATCTTCCATTACATTAAAATAATAATAATAAACTAACACTTTAAAAAGAAAAGTAAAAAAAAAAAACTTTCAATGTCACCCATATATATAAAGTACTTCAATATTCAACTTAAGTAACATAATTTTACAATAATTTTTTATATAAATAGATAAAGTAATTGAATTATTTTTTTTTTTAAATTTTGTATATAATTTTTTTTAGCCATTTTACAATGAGGAGATATATAATTCCTTCACTACTAATAGAATTGACATGTAACATATATTACGTTTGATATTACAATCTAGTAAGAAAAAATTGGGTAATTATTTTCCTGTTCAACATAAAGTTCACATGTGGTATTTCAAAAAAATATAGTAATAAACCTAAAATATAGTTTAATATAAATCATAAATAAAATATTTCAATTTCAATTAATATAATTTTATATCAATTTTATAGAGATAGAAAGAAAAAGTAATTGAAAAAAATTTGTAATTTATTCAATTATTAATATGAATTTGATATATGAAATTTAAAAATTATTAATAACAAAACAAATTCAATGTACACCTTAAATAATCTATTTGAATGTACATACTAAGTAAAATAATTTTGTATCAAGTTTATATAAAGAGGTATAACATAATTGAAAGTAAATTTTTTTTTTTTCAATATGAGAAAAATGTGTAATTATTTTATTTTTTTTAAATAAAATATAATTTGACTATAAATAAAATATTTCAATATTCACCTCCAATAAAATAATTTTATAATTTTATTATAATTTTAAGTGCTTTGTACTTTAGTATGAAGAGATATTAAGAGTGTGTGTGTTCTCATTCTATGTATATATGTTTTCTACTTCCTAATATGAGGAGAATATGCATTTAAAAATATACTAATAATGTGGAAAATGTGGGTTACAAATAAAATATTTCGCATGTCAACTATGTAAGTAATTTTTTTTTGGTGGTTCATGGTTATTAGAGATGGGTGACTCGCTACATTCACAAAATATTGTTTTAGGAAGATCAGCGTGAAGGGATCACTTCCTCATAATTATTATAGATAAATTATTTTATTGGCATGTTGCTCATAATTCCTTCCATTCTTAGCATGGAGTTGACATATATAAAAATAACTAACACAGATCCATTTTAACCATGAATCTATCAACGTTTAAGAGAGATCAAATATCTAGATGTTTAAATATCTTTATTTAAACATCTATTTATTTCATTCCTCTCAACATTCCACTTCATAGATCCAAGATTAATATGAATATGTATAATATTTTAAAAATAAAATTTTTTAATAAGGATAAAATACTAAAAAAAAAAACATTAACCAATATTACTTTATTTTTAAATTTGTCAAATGTTTTATTAAATTAATATAAAATAATTTTACAGTTACCTAAATTAGGTTGATAAGTAGATGGTAGCTATTTAACTTTCATGGAATATTCTAGAATATTCTAGTAGTAGTCACAAATCAAAGATTTATCTCAAAAGTAATTATGCTCTTTCTCCCATTATAATTAAATTAATTAATTAAAAAAATGTTATATGAACATAAGATATGTTGTTTTGGGCATGTGGTATTAGCAAGTCATGTATTGGCCCATGATATTGTCAAAAAATATATTTACAAATTAATAATCTCCATGGTAAAGTCAAGGTGAATCTCCATCTTTAAAAATCTTGTGACATGCTCTTTTGAATGTATATATGTTTAACTCATATATTGATTCTTTTATTAACAATAATAAAGTTATAATTAAATTAATTTTTATGATTTTGTTTTAATCTAGACAATGTGAGATGTATCATGACTTAAGAGTTTTGATGTCTATTAAGAGATACTATCCATTTAATTTATAAGGGTGTGCTAGAACTAACAATATATTGAAAAGACAAAACAATATTAATTAACATTATTTATATTTATTTTTAAAATAAAATTATTATTTTATTTTTATAAGAAACTTGAGTAATTGGTATAGTTATGAGTAGTTGATATAGGTGTAATTTTTTTAATTATTTAATTCCATTATTTCCTTTATCTTAAATGATAAAAAAATTACACCCTAAAAAATTGACCCCCCTCAATATTTGATGAACTCAGATTTAAGATTTATCTATGTCATGTTATTTCATATAAAAGACCCTCACTACTACTAATGTAATCAATTATTAAAAAATGACAATTTATTTTATCCATTATCAATTAATAATGAAATAACCATTCTTCAAATTCATTACATTTTATTTTCTATTTTCATCACCAACTCATAATTAAAAGTAAATCTCTTTTTATTTTTCTCTTTTTCCATTTTTTTGGTAAGGTAAAGATTCTATTCTTGAAGTTAAAGAGTATATATCCAATGTAGAAAACATACCAGAGACAAAACTTCAATCTTAATAGTATCCAAATAAAATGTTTGTTGATGTTTACCAAAAAAACAAAAAACTAGTTTGATATGTTATGCCTCTAGGGCCATTCTTTAACAAACAATAGAAAAAATTATATGGAAATGGAAATCAAACTAGAGGACAACATAAAAGCCATTTTTTGTAATTCTAAGGTTAAAAGGCCTCCATAGGGTCACGAATAGGCTCCTTTTTTGTTGCATGGGGAGAAACCTAGATTGACGATGTGCCGAAATGGGTTTCTATTCTCTTTAACTTGCACTCAATGGATATCATATTCGATTGTATCTCATCCAAAATTAATAAAATCCCCTCTTTAGTTTCATTCCTATTAAGCAAAGCATGTTCTGATACCAAATTCAAATGCCAATCTATGGAGACTGCATAGATGTATTGGCTATATTTTCCCATGGTGTGACCCGTATCCAGGAACCAATTAAACACCTCAGCCAACACTCATGAATAATTCACACAATGACACTCATTATCTAATTATCTCTCTATTTGTGCAATATCCTGTTGGACCTATTGAGGAGTGTGTTCTCCATATTATGTAGCAGAGCTCTCCACCCATTGTTGGGTGCAAGATCCACCCTACTCTCTTTAATGAGCTTCATTGCATTAAACCTAGGCCCATTCATGAAGCATGGTGATGTATAAATTGATATATATCTCACTTTGATGGGTTGAAAAAAGAAACACTGAACAAGATACAATATGGAATTGGATATAGGAAGGATGGTCATGAAAGAAATAAGTTGAACAATCCAATCCAAAGGAGAGGGTGATGCACTAGAATTTTTTAGGAGTCTAGGTCACGCGAGAAGCCCAAGGAGGAAAACACAGTGAAACCACGACTGAGGAAAGAGGGAGAGTGAGGAAAAAATCCAACCTAGTTAGAAAAACTTGTGAGACAAAAAAAAGAAATAGTATAAAGGGTCGACGTCCAAACCATAGAGCTCAAAATATATAGAGTAAAAGATTTGAAATAGCAAGATACATGAAGGAAACCCATCTCATTACTTGAATCATAATCAAATGGAAAGAACTAATCCCTACCATGAGTGACCATAAATATTGATTTGATTCTTCTTATAGGTTTCAATCCATTATATTCATGTGCAAGGTAGTGGCGTGAGAGCCCTGATGTAGCTCAATCTGACCCTTTTCAAATAAAAGCACATGATTCTTCTAGAGAAAGCATCTTGCATGAACCTTTATTATGTTTTTGCTAGTCTTACCCAACCACCTAAATTCACATTTAACACATTAACCATCTACTTAGTTCATCCCTAAACACATAAAAATGATTAATAATGAATCAGATTAAAACAAAACATCAACCATAAAAAATGATATTAACGATATAAACAAATAATGTTAGATATAAAAATATATGTGCACATTATTATTTTATTATTTCAATGTTATTAATCACATATAAACAAATATAACATATATGCAATAATTAAATATTAAATTCTACTAACTAGATATGATGATAACACATATAACTAAATATAATTAGCAATCATAATCATAATCAGAATTATGGTATCCATGAAAAATGAATGAAAAGGGAGAAAATGTCTTTAAAAAATAAATTAAATAATAAAATTATGCTACTAAATTTCTTCTCATATTAAATAATAAAAATATGCTAATAAATTTCTTCTCATATAAACCTTTTTTAATGCCGAGATCTAACTTTTTTTTAATAATATATTTTTACAATATAATATATATTATATGGGAGTGAGTATTTAAAATTCCACCAATGAAACTAAAGAATTAAAAATCCTCATTTCTTACGTGAAAACCATATATTCTATAAAATTTAATGAAAATAACTTCGTAAAGAACTTATGAAATATTATTCATGCAAAGTTTCACTCCACGCATATGAAACCCTATTCGATCATATTGGATCTTATGAAGGGATTAAGGATCCCACATTTTCCTATCCGATATTAATTTCACGTATCCATCATAAACAATATTGACCCTCCAATCTCATCGGAGGGCATATTTAGAAATGGATCTCTCATTATTCATGAGCTGATGCACAAAATTTGATACATATTATAAAGTTTTTAAATATTTTTATAATACTTCATTTCAACACATAAATAATATTATTACATCATGTTAAAATAATTCTTTTTTGGTAAATTACATATTTTACTCTGCATTGTTCATCGTATTTTTTTTGTAAGCTTAGGTGGTTCCTTCCATTTTCTATTAGTAAATTTGGGTAAAATATAAAAAACTAGACCTCAAACTACCTGCAGGAAACCAGGTATTTTGGCCATCGAAGTTCAAAGTATGTCAACCAAAACATAAAAAGCCTTAACAGTCTATACCATATCTGATGATACTTAATATCTAAGTCTGGAGACAACAACATATACAAAAGGTGCTAACCGCTAAAAAAGAGAGTAAGACATTTGATCAAGATAACCTTAATCGTCCTCAGATTCCACTGGTGTTGGATCTTTGGCAGTAGACCCTAGTAAGTCAACTTTGACCTGCTGCATTGATTTAATTTCCTTCTCCAACCTTCCCAGCCTCGCATATTGATGCAATTGACGCAGATTGATTTCCTGGATGTTCCTATTGATATCTGCCAAAGTTGATTCTAGCTTTGTCTCTGATATCGACATAACTGCTTTAGCTAATAGGAATTTAATTAACCAGTAAGTTTTAACTGATTGTTGAAACAAAGAGGTTACGCCCCGAGTGTGCCCAGGGTCATTAACCACATTCTTCATATCCTCCGAATCCGTATCATCGCCCCTTTCTATATTATTTAAAACCACTATTTCCCAACCATAAATGCGGGAGCGAACTGAATTTGGGATTTCTGCCATAAATGTTTGAACCAACGGTTCGAGATGCTGCTGCGCATACTTTCTTCCTCTTTTCTGGTGAATTTCAGAAGAAGGTTGTTTGCCTTTTCCTCCAGCAGTTTTCCTTCCTCTTTTAACCATTTTAAAGAAACCTAACAAATCTGCTAAAACAGTTATCTACCCAAGCCGTCACCCTGAAACTTCTCTGGTAAAAACCTCTGCAAGCGCTATCAGCTTCGAAATAAAACCGCAGAACAAAAAACCAAACAATGTCATGCCGAATAACCTTACCGTCCATATCACCATGCCCCCGACTCTTTTTCTTAAACTTTTCTGACATCCATGCTGGCCGACCCAGCTGGAGTCGCCTGGGTGTACAAGGCATTAATTATAGTTTGTGCTGGAGGTCCCATCGCTATTATCCTCTCGGCGGTTGCATGATGCCTCCACGTGGTGGCCTTCCTCCCCACACAACAGAAAGAGGTCCCGGTCACATTGGGTAAGCACCTTTATGCCCCTACTACACCCCGATCGGGTAGCATTGTTCATCTTATTATCACTACTTAATGTTTGCATTAAGTTTCCTCCAAATTTTACAGGTGATTAATATTATTTAGAAATGTGCATAGCAAGAATCATATTTCAAAAGATTTTTTTACATTGTTTTACCATTTATTTACAATTGATATACATGGAATAGAGACTTTGTGCAAGTATAAAATTTTGGAAAACATTTTATTTGAATCTAATAAGATATTATTACATAGGTATGCACGAAATCATATTGATTATTTTTTTTTTGTAAATTTAGTAGTTCCTTACTATTTTCTATTTATCAGAAAGAGAGGGTAGGTTGCAACATATACATATTCGGTGACCTCAACCTGCTCGGAGGAAACCAGGCTTGTTGACCACCCTAAAGCGTTAAATGCCATCCAAAATTGAAATTGTTTCTTTCTTCTACTAGCCGCTATGTCCATTTTATTATTTGAAACGAAGTCTATTTGACAACATAAAACATAAAATCTATCTGCAAAAATCATAAAACTTAAAGCATGATATATTAACCATCTAAAGAGTCAATCGGTGCCAGATCTTTTGTTGTTGAGCCGGACATGTCGACTTGCTGCATTTTTTGAAGTTGCCTTTCGATTCTGCCAATTCGAGCTGTTGCATGGTACTCTAACACCCTAATATCTTGGATTTCTTTTTTTATTTCCTAAAGTATTGAGATCACTTTGGAACTGCCATCACTTGGCTGTAAGCATTGCAGTGCTTTGGCCAACACGCATTTTAGAGTCCATTAAGTGTGTATGGATTGATGAAAGAGAGAGAGACACCCTGTGGTATTCCCAGGATCAAATAAAAAATCCATGTGTTCCTCCTAGACCTCTATATCTTCTTCATTACTATTTCTTTCTCTCTCCCATCCCTGAATTACTTTTAGAATATGTGGAGGATTACCAATAGAGTAAACTTCCAAGAGATTCTCCATTATCTCTTTCTTCATCTTTTTGCCTCGCTTGCTTGGCTCGGCCTTATTTTTTGAAAGCTTCTGTTTTCCTTTATCCCTGGGCTGGCGCTTTGCAGATTTCCTTTTCAACATTGTTATAATTAGACTAAGCTCAAAAAACTGCTGAGCTAAACATGTAGATATTGGCAGAGGGTCCGTAGAAGGTGGCAAATTAGTTATTGAGAACCCAGGAAATGTAATGGGTCTTTCCACCATAGTGGAGTAAACCAAGGAGATATATATACATATCGTTTTACAGACACAAAGACAAGTTGACAAATACCACGGACCATATCTATCAGTACAAGTATAAAACTACCTATCTACCTTACCGCAGACAGTATTTACCCACTTGAATTAAAGGAAAACAGAATTAGGATATTGACTAACCCAATTATGAGAATAATGGGTTTTAAAACCTTGACAGACGCATTTCATTTTGTCATGGCGTTGCATACAAGATACTTCATAAAATTGAAACGCCCAACCATAACTTATCACTGGGGCATGAAGAAACTAAGCCAAGAAACTTTGAATGAGCAGCCGCAAAAGCGAAATCCTACAAGGTGTTCTAAAACAGGGTTGAATAGCCTTCAGAGGGATGAGCAAATTCAGGTTTTTAATCATGCTACAGGTGAAATCAATACTAGAGATTAATACATGCAAAAGCTTAAGAGTAGAGCAATAGTGTTTCCTACCGATTCCACCACTACTCAGATACATGCCTTGTTCCCTACCTATACAGAAACTGGTGGGTAAATTATCAAGGATGGGGCGAGAACCATTACATACCACTGAACCTGAGAGTGAAACCGTAGCAGTGTTGGCGAGATGTGTTCTGCAGCAAGCCCTTCCAAACCTCCGCAACTGCTCCTTCCAGGAAGAATGTTCTGCCTTCAACCCTTTGCTTCTTTCCTTAAACTCCTCTGCCACTTTTTCCAATGTCACTTTGACATGGTTGGTTGGCATTCCATTGCTGTCATTATGAACCGATATGCAGAGTACCATCCTTCTCTCTGCGCACTTAATTAATGATGACAGATTAGACCACCCCATCATCACATGCCACCACTTGTCTATCGTCGTCCACCTATCTCACAGTGTTTGACATTGAGCACCTCAATAAAGAGAAAACATGTTGAATTAAAACTAAAACGAAAGTTATTTTTAAAAGTATTTTATTAAAACCTTATGCAAACCATATTAAATAAATATACATCTCATGAGGTATTCAATTCACGTGATGCTTTACTTCACACATATGTATAAGCATTGTTGGGTCAAAAAATAGAATTAATTAACAAACATGTATCCGCCCAATATTAAACGAGGACCCTCCGTATCAACCATTGGATCAACCATTGGATCCCATCATATCCCCAACTTAAAAATAATTTCTCTTTCCCATCAAAATATGAAAATATCAACCATTGGATCACATCATATCTCCAACTTAAAAATAATTTCTCTTTCCCCTCACCATTTGATAGTCATATATTTGGGTTAAAACATGTCCCATAAAGTTTAAAACCACTTTATCACACCTTATAAATATTAATTAAATCGGCATATGAGGAATCAATTTGATAACACATGTAATGTAAATCTCATTTGGGGAGAGAAGGGTTAAATCACGAACATATTTCTATCTGATATCATTATAGGCTATCCTTTATCACCTTTGAAATTTATCGACCGTTGTAAATGATTTTTGTGAATGATGTTTATCACCTTTAATTTATTTAAATGATTTTTGTGAATGATGTTAAAATTTCTTACTATGGATTCCTTCACTATTTATTTTTCTTATTTCGAAAATTAATTCACCAACGTGAAAAACTTTTCATAACTTAATGTTTTCCTATAGTTGGAGAAAGTTTAACCAATGCTTATTGAACGAAAGTAAATCAAGAAAATGATTATTTCATAAGGTATGTAAATAATATTTATTGTAGTTTTATTTATAAATCATTATGTTATTTTATAAAAAAACTAATTCTGGTTTTTCATTTATGATTTTCGAAAATAAATTCAAAAGAATTAAATATTTGAACATAAAAAATTCAACAAAAAGATTACATATTTTATTCAACTAAGCGGGAGAAATCATTTATGCGATTAATATTAATATTAGGGTTTCATTTATGGGAAGTTATAGAAATGAAATAAAAAACCAATTCCCGTCCAGATAAAAAGGCTATGAATGATTGGAGTTGGGGAGGTTTTCATGGAGAAGAAGGGAGACCATGGAGAAGAAATGTTGTGGACCAAAACTTTAATGGAGTATATTGTGATCAACCTACAACGTTGTATCCACCACACAAATTCTATTCATTATAAACTCTTCTTATGTACCTTAAATATTTTTTTCACTTCTATATAGTTGCACATTTTTGTAATAATGAGTTACAATCATGAGTAACATTTTTGTAATAATGAGTTACAATCATGAGTAATTTTAATGTTGGCATAATCTTCATTACTTTTTCCTCAATGACTATCTCGAGCATTATTTCATAAATTAGTTTTTTAAGAATTTACCTTTCTTTGATCTTCTTATGAGTCTAATATATAGACTATATCACTCGTATGTTTAAATATTGGAGGTCTTAAATAACGAATAATATAATGATTTGATAATTTATGGTTTTTAGAAATGATTTATTTTGGATTTTTTTATATGAGAAATGGTATATATTATCGCTCATTAATCATAGATAGTTTTTTTCCTAAATAATCCATGTTATAAAAAATTTCATGTATTGTGAACCATTAAGTTTTATGATATAGTTATCGTTTTCATGCATACCATAAGTTTGTTAATACAACTTAATGTGTTTTCCTCTTATTAGGTACTAAGATAAATACATGGTATTACTTAGTATCTAATATGTTTTAATGTGTTTTCATTTAATAATAAGGCCAATACATGCTAATACTTAGTATTTGGAATGTTTCTATTTGTTTTCCTCTTATTTAATACTAAGGCTAATGCATGATATTACTTAGTGTTTAAAGTGTTTCTATATGTTCTCATGTTATTAGATTGCTAAGGAAAATACATGTTATTACTTAGTATCTACTGTGTTCTAATGATTTTTATTCTTATTGAATATTAAGGAAAATATATACTATTACTTAGTATTTAGTAGCTAATGCTCCTTTATGCTAGCAAATACTCATGATATTTGTTAGACACAAATTTTCTCTAAATATTTCATTCACTAACTTGTGAATATTTTTTTTGCAGGAATGAAGACATTTATGATGGTAGACCTTCGTTCTCCAACCTTATTGTGAAGACTTTATCGTCTCTCGATAATTAAATATTCATTTTTCATCTTACGTTCCTTATCTATATTTTGGTTACATCTATTTTCTACTATAGAAAATATAGTAATAATAAATATAGGGAATACCTCCTGTGGGTGGAGAGGGTCAGTTTCCATCCAAAAGTGAGAGGATCCTTAGATCCTCAGTGAATTTATCTCTAAAGTTGTCTTTGTCATTGGGACAATTTGGAAACCCACAAGCCCTACACCTCCAGAAATTACCAATGCACATGGAAAGGATTGGTTAGATTTAATAATCTATAGATTGAGGAAAAAATAACATTTCCCACCAAGATCTATTGGATATCCACTCAAGACAATTCGTTAAAGAAACAATGGAATGAATTACCTCTGCCATCAAAGCCATACAACATCATGTAGAAGAAGTTAAGAGTCGTGATTTTATTAGGGTGGATGCACTTCCACACCCACCCTCCTTAATACCTACTAGGAGAGCCATAATGGGCACCCCACCAATCCTACTCCAAATAACACATCTTGTGAAGAAGACTCCTTCTATGATAACTCAAAGTAATTTTGTTTTAGAGGAGAATCAGGAGGGAAGTGCCAAGAGGATGAAATTTAAGTGGAGTGTGATTTTTATCCCTTGTCGACCAGAATATCTATAATCATGTTACCATTTTGGTGAACATGTGAAGGAATAATCATTGAGTTGAAATGAAGGAAACTAGAAACACTATCTAGGGTTCTTTTAAGATACTATATATGAGAAACTTTTCTCTCAGTAGTGGGGTGTCATTAATAATTTTTGAGATCATGTTGATAAACATCTAAGAGTCCCCCTCAATGACAATATTAGAAAATCCTATGGATTGAGAAACAAAAATTCCTTCTTATAAAGCCTTTAGTTTTGTTGCATTATTATTGTTATGTCCCAATGGACTAGAGAATATGTAGAGAAGTGTGACATGATGATCATTGAATAATCCTTCATATCATTGCATATCGTAGTTTGTCTTTAGATGATCTATCAAAATTCAGATTGAGGAAATCTAAAGGAGCGAGATTCCAGGATAAAGGTGTTGGAGACAAAGTTGGAGGGATGAGGGGTCAAGGAAGAGGATGGTCTAGGATGTAGACACTGATCTTGGAGGATGGAAATTTCACCCCAGGCCACTAGTCCTATGATGCTTAAATATTAGTAGTGATATACTCCTGAATGTTATTTACTATAAGTAAACACATAGAATTATAAGGAAGAGAATGATTTTATAATATTTGATGGGTTTTCTCTTCCGAAATAGCCTTTAATGTTAGTTCTGATAGAAGGATCCAAAAATTGTTCAAGATAGGATTTTAAACGATTTGGTCTCTCTAAAGCTTGAAGGTGAGGTGGATATTTTTGGGATTTCCATCTATGTGATTCATATAACTCTCCAAGGATCTCCAAATGTTGTTGGTGTAGGAACAACAATCAAATAAGTTCTCAGAGTATTCGACTTCCGATATGCATATATAGTAGAGGGAGGGGCTTGAGTAATTTTTCTTTTCAAGGTTGTCCCATGTGAGAGTATTCCCTTGAAATAAAATCCATAAAAAGATGGATGATTTTAGCCAAAAAATTTGTTTCCAAATGGATTTCCATATGGCTGCGTTAGGATGCTCCTAAAATCCCGTTGGTAATCCATATGATTCCTTGATAGAAAAAAAAACCACTAGCTGTGTGGCCCTGTTGAATATTATTTAAAGGATCTTAGACTATGATATAATGTTCCTTTATTTATTTCCAGAATGTGGTTCAAACCTCTGCATTTGGATTAGGAAGCCATTTTCTTATGGCTCTATTGTCACCATTAATGAGTAGAGCTGACGTCCCTTCAATAATCCATAACTTTGAGATGACTAGGATATGTCACGTGCTTTTTGATATCCTATAGATATTTATTGCCTTGTATCTTTGGAAATTGTTTCCATGGATCCTCCCATAATAGTGTCAATTGATTATCTCAAACATGTATGAAACAATGTTATTGTATTATTCCCATCTAGCTAAATTCCAAATAGAGGATCCTTATTTATTAAAAAAAGTTCTAATGAGTTGTTACATAGGATATGATTTGTGTATTTATGATTTTAAATAAGTTTCCATATATACTTTCCTCCATATATCCAACTCTACCAAAGTTTGGCTCCTAAAATAATTAGTAGAGTAGCTTGGTCCCTTAATCTGACGCCTCTTCTAAGTTTCTCTTTGCATAATTTTTCCAAGAAAACCAGGGCCCATTTATTTTATAGCTTTGCCCCTCCCTAGATAAAAGAGTGTTGGATACGAATAATTGAATGGAGAGTAAAAGAGGGGGAAATTTGTGATAATAGGAGATAGTAAGGGAGAGCTTGTAGGACCGCTTTGAGTAGAACCAATTGATTTGTTATGTTGAGAAAATGAAATGTCTACTCAATAGTTTGCTGCTGAATTTTCATAAGATATTGGTCCACAAATTGGATTTGAGGGAATTTTTGACAAGATGAACACCCAAATATTGGGCAGAAGATTTCTCTTTTGAAACCCAAGAAACCTAGAAATATGGTTTTGCACCACATGCGAGGCGTTAAAGGGAAAAAAAATCTAATATTTTGAAATATTCATTTCCATACTTGAGGCATGAGAAAAGTATTCCACAACTTGTAGGAGGTTGCAAGCTTCTTGGACTATTGGAACACCGATACACATAGTGTAATCCATGAATTTTTGGTGTGATATAGGGAGGTCTTCCCCAAATATGTGGAGACAATTAACCTTCTGGAGAGAAAAAATAGATATTATGGTATGTCTTGATCTTTCCATAACTCAGATAAATAGGAAGGGGGAGAGAGGATGTCACTGTACAATGCTACGAGATTGAGAGAATAAATAATGGGGGATCCATTGAGGAGAAGAAAGCATAGGACATAAGGGCTTTGATTCATGAGATCCATTCTTGATAGAACCAAAAGGAGTGGAAATTTGGAAGAGATAAGACATGTTCAACTTGTCGAAATATTTGGAACGATTAAGCTTAAGTAACATTATAACTTTTTTTTAGAGGGAGTATATGACTTCATGTGATGCCATGATGTCATCAAGGATTCACCACCCTTAAACATAAATATTCTATTTTGAAGATATTAGGTGTTAAAGAATTGGCTTGAGGATATTGGCGATGAACTTTTGGATGTATTTGTATACTAAATTTCATAATGATATAGTTCTAAATTCAAAATGGTAAAATAAGAAATTTGGTAATCAATAATGTAATTATAAACCTAATGAATTTTTTGAATGTGAATATTATTCTTTATTTTATTTATTTTTTAATTAAGTATAAATAAAAAGAAAACATAGAGAAAAAGAGCAATTGGTGAGGATAACATCACGGTAGCTTGGAAAAATTTCAACAAGAGAAAGATATTCATCACTTTAACAATTAGCTACCCTATTAATGGAAATCAAAAACCCTTCTTCGTTACCAATTCCATTCTATAAGTGAAATCTTTGACTAGTCTAGTCACATGACTAGTTGGTTATTTTTTTAGTAGAAGATATTTGTGGTTGGATTGGATTTCTAGTTTCAATCTTCCAGATGTTGGTTAAATTTCGATATGAAGATTCTTATGTACGCTAAATTTTTTTATTTAGTTTATATGAGGAAGAAAAAAAATAAGTATATAGAAAAATTATAAACTGTTAGGGTGAGGGAAGTTGGAAGGTTTGAGTTCTCGACCATGGTAAAACTAACCTATTTTTTTTTTACTTACGAAATTTTCTAGTAATAGATACTTACAACTTATTCTCAATAAACATATATCATATATTGAAAATAAATTACTAAAATATTTCCCAATCATGTAATTTACAAAGAGTTCTATATTTAGAATTTAAAATTTGGTGTTTGATTATTAGAAGAATTCACAATCATGTTACTATAATTAAATTAATTAAGCTAAAATTTAAAGTACAATGTTTTATTATTTCATTAAGTATTAAATTATTATTATTATGGGGAATTACATACTCCCCCTCTTTAATGAACTTCATCTCGACGTTAAGTTGAATCATTTTAAAATTTTATTTTGTTGTATTTAGTTATTTATTAATTCATGTTTTACCTACACCATCTATTAAAATAGTATATCAATAGGCATCTAAAGTTACACAATATGAGGGAAATCACAAGAAATATCAACCCTTTTTCCCAAATTTCAGATCCAGGCATAAAATATCATTCATCTATACCATAGCCCCGAGGGCTCAGTCCTCATCTGCCCAAAGGTATGCATCCGACCCTATTACTCAATGACTCTGTGCATCTCACAAGGTCGACCCAACTCCCTCAACGCTCACTAAGGTGCAAAATCCGAGTAATATAAGTTCTCATATCCCCATTTGGACTTTGAAATCCAAATCCAATATCAAGAACGCAACCTCCTCAAGATGGTCCCATATCACCTTAAGAGTCATCCATCAAGAGCTATACAAGAAAAATGAACTAGTCCGATATGTAGTGTTGATTGAGATTATCTCCAACCCATAGGGTGTTACATATTCTCCCTTGTAGGTATAGGCTCCCACAATATTATGAAATAAACTTGCCCTCACGGCCCATTTATGGATTTCCTCTCAATCACCACATCTCAACATGAAACCAATGCATAAATTATAAAATCATAATAGAATATTCCACATACGATTAATACAACCTTCAAACCATAAAATATCATCATAAATTATAACATGAAAGAGTAACACTGACATCACATAATAAATGGAATCACATGTCAACATTACCTCATAACATAACTTCATAAATATGAGAATCATCTCAACACATATCAAATATAGAGTAATAATACACCATAAACATTCTTATCACGATTCATCAAAAAAATAAATTTAATTTATTTGTATAAATAGTGAATATGAACTATGAGCTAAGCTTATTCAACATATGATACCATGAATATTGGGGATCAAACTTATAAACCTTCCTTCATTTCTTAAAATCTTTATCTCCTTATATACCTATTTTTTGTCACCTCATTCTAATAATATGTTTATTATCCTTCTAAAGTACTTTTATACCATTTTAAAGCATATATTTATATCCTTCAATTTTCACTTGTAGTGTATCCTCTTATATTGATCATTATAATTTATCCACATTTACAGTAAATAATTAGTGTTTTATTTACTTCCATAAGTTATTGCGACTAGTTTATCCCATTAACTATAATACTCCATATTTAATGTCCTCTTCTTAATGTTGATAGATATGCCTCTAGGTTTACGCTATTATGCATAGGGAGAACTCTCAATGTATATTCTGATTCTTCTCATACACTTAATAATGCATATCCACAATCGAATGCTTTATAAAATGAAAACTCAAAACAAACTACAACAATCCAAGTAATTAAATTATTAAATCCCCTTTATAATTTTCAGATTGGCTAGATGATCAACATGAATTTACAAATTAACTTATTTTGTCATCACGTGGCATTTATAGACCATAATCCCTAATTATTACTTCACACTAGGACTACCAAAACCTATTTCTCATGGAGATTTTTATATTTTATACTATAAGCATTTAAATATAGTCTCAACATTCAATAAATTTGTTAGATTTTCACAAAAAAAACTCTTAATTGATGTCTCTTTTAAAAATATATATAAATATAATATTCTCAATAAAAATGTGATTTCTTTTATTGTGTCTTAAACCATATAAATATAATATTCTCCATAACAATGTGATTTCTTTCAATATGTCTTAAACTATTAACCATTTAAATATTATAAATAAATTATACCTCTTTTCATATCCTATATAAATTATTTTTATATCTCAATATTTATCTTAAATTTTTTAATATAAATAATTTTATTATAATTATTTTTCTAATATTTAAAAATTATTTATAATAATAAATATAGTTATAAATACATTTCCAAAATTGATTTTGTATGTTTTTCGAGTATGATTATAGTTTCCAAAAGATGTCATCAACCGAAACTAACTAAAAATGTCTAAAATTTAATTTAAAATACATTGTTAAGATAACAAATCAATTTATAAATATAAAAAACCACAATATATCGGCATCCTACTAATAATTAAATTGTTAAAAACAAAAAAAAATACCATTTTATTTATTTTTATGAAAAAAAATTCATCATGTCCTTTCACGATTATGTACATACTAAGGGATTTTTAAGTATTTGACTTTTACATAAACAAATACCTAATTTAGGATTTACCCACACTTTTCACATAAATTAACCCAAAAAAAGCTTGAGTTAAAGTTTTGGAAACTAAATCAATAAATTTATTCGCTATTCTTTTATACTTTTGGTTCGTTTATTCTAATTAATTTTTTAGATATATAAAAATTAAATTAGTTTATTCAGTAAACAATGATATATATAGAATATGATGTATGTTCTCTTTGGAAAGTTATATATTATCCTAGTTCTATAGCATCTACTTACATTTAAACTTTGCTTGAAATAAAATAAAGGAATTGTTCGTATTCCATGAAAGCGAATTCATCATGTTTTTAATTAGTAGTACAAGAGTTTCCCTTATTTTAAGGTTTTGAGTTGATATAATTGGCGAGGGATTGACTTTCCCTTAGAGTTCATGCCAAGCATGGCCATTGGAAACTCATGGTAATTAAGAAGTAACCATCCAACCATCATGTCACACCTTTTGCTTACTAAGAGTCGAAAGTTTTACTTGCAATTACATGCATATAAGAAATGGGCTTTTGAAAAAACATGCATGGAGTAATTTAATTGATTGTAGGTTGAGTGAGTTTAATTTAAGAAATTTTATCATAATGTACTTTTAACCTAAGATGTGTTAAATAAAATATCTAGCATAGTGTAATTCTCTAATTATATTTTATAGTCATATATAGCTATACAATTAGTGCATTCAATGAGTGTAATGTAACACCTAGAAGTATTGTAAACCAAAGTAGTACATATCATGGTAGAGGGGCTAGGACATTCTCCGAACTGAAGTGGACCTCTAGGGTATATTTCTAGATTTCATTATTTTCACTACACAAACCAGACGAAACATGACATCCTTAAAGCCATCTGTGGGAAGAACCATAGCCTTGGAAAGAAACAAATTATGCTTGTTCCAGATAAAATTCACCATGGAAACAATCAATTGGACCTTATAGCTAAAAAAGTTTCATGTGGAACAAGCTTATCCCCGCTAGACGTCTGACCTTTTTTGTAGTGGAATTCCTAGAATAACCTCCAAAACCAGTCAGAGTTAGAAAATACCTGCTTTGATAGTAAGTATGTGGGATGGATTAGTACGAGAAATAGGCCATGATAGTATCAGTTTCCTGGGTCTATCAGCATGAAGGATCTGCAACCCTAGATCCGTGCCAAGGGTAGAGTCTATGGCTTTGTCGGATGAGATGGGGCTGAGAATTAGCTGCCACAACTGAAGCAACCTTTGGGCAGCGCAGGGAGATAAGCGAGGGAATGAAAGAGCAGAGAGTTTAACACATCTTTGAAGCTCTGAGATTTATACTAGAAAACATGCGGAGATATTATAACGCACAGGTCAAAACCCATTTTTTTTAGGCTTAAGGGATCTTCAAGAGAAAAGGAAAATCAACAAGGCCGAGAGCTATTGGTTTATCTCGACAAAGAGGTACACAGTAGGACATATGGGATCTTCATCTCATTCTTCTGCATACATTAGGTTTCATATCAACAAATCTCTTCAAACAATCCCTTTGTTTTCAGATGATTAAAACAATTCTAAAAACCTCATGCTCTCCAAATTACTTACTTTTTTTAAAGAACCGTTGTACTGGTCACTTTACAACATATTTAGCTCGAAATGAAACTATAAAATATTTTATAGACGTCCATTTAAGCATGTGGTCAAGGAGCTAGATCCAAAAATGGATTGCACATAGAAGCCTTGTGGTTTGACATTAATTATTTTCTTTTGTTCAGATTTTATTGCTGGTCTGATTTTACTATGTGACATATAGATTGTTAGCTGCATAAACATAGAATATCCCTCCAGCCAACTGTAGACATAGAACATAACCCAGATCCAAATGGATTATTCCCATTTATGTAACAATCGAAAATTTAAATATACAATTAATTATATCAATTTATGCGATTAATAATAATTACACAATTATTCAACTATCTAGCAAAGAATTTTTGAAAACCACAAGCAAAGAAGACTTACTTGTAGTGATTATATACCTTATTTGTGATTCTAAAGGTATACCACTAAAATCATGTTGACCGCAACAAAGTTTTGAGGACGACTCTCCACCCAACCGTAGACTCATCTAGACATAATCTTTCTACAACTAGCCACCTCTGATCCTTCAATCAACTACTGCTGCTAAGGAATCTTTTGTCTCACAACACCTCCTTCAAAAAGAATGAATGAATAATGTTTCCCATTTCCCTTTTCATCCATTAAATAGAACAAATGGTTCCAAAAATGGAAAGGGATTGAAAAGGGATATGCATGCACACAATCCTTGTGTGAGCATGCCTACTTTTATTTCTTTGTTTGAGTTTTACTTAATTTAACTTTTCCTTATTTTATTCCTTTTTACTTTTGTTAACTTTACTTGTTCTTACTATTTCCATATATACTTATTTAGAAATTTAGTTTATTATTTATTATTATTATTATTTACTATAATATAATTTCATGTATTCTTTATTTATTATTTATTTTATTATTATATTTTATTTATTATTTTATTATTATTATGGAGTATTACAAAATATTATAGTAATTAAATTTAAAAAGATAATTTGTGCTAATTTCGTGTATGATAACAACGTGAAGAAAGTAAATGCATTTAGAGATATTAGAACAAGTTGCACCACAAGATCAACTAGAACTCTAATATCAATAAAAGGATAATTGGAGGGTGGAAAAATATTATGGGATTCAAAGTAATTATAAACCAATGAACCTTTTCATATGGGACATATTAAGTGGAGGGTGGAAAAACTATTATACACTAAAAAGAATTGTAAATTAGTGAACATTTTCTTAATAGATAAATTCTTCTTTGCCATTCTAGTCACTCATGTTATATTATGGTTATGAAGGGAACTATATCTCTAGATATTTTTGAAGAAAGACACATGGATTCAAAACTATTTTACAAAATTATATTATTAAAATTAAAGACAATATATCCTATCTTATCGCCAGATACATAATTACTTCAAATTCTAGTCAAAACCACCTGTGACTAAAGTGGTGTTGGCAGAAAGATGAAAACTCTTGACCAAATCATTAAAGTATTTAGAATATGTTACTTTGAAAAAGAATTAAAAGATAAAACAAAATCTAAATGGTATAATAATTCATTATTCCTAATTTAGAAAATAAAAATTATTTATTTGTTTAAGAAATCAACATTATTAAAATAACACACACTCAGCCTTCAAAATGAAATAAGAAACTATACCATTTATGAAATATACAATTATATAATTTATAAAAAGTCATAGATACAAAGTGTTGTGTGTGTAACATTAAAAAAAAATTTAAAATTTAAAAACTCTTTCTCTTAAAAGATTTTATTTCAAAATATTTATTATAATATTAAATCTGTTAACTTCTCAAAATTATAATAATTTAAAAATACTTTTTTCTTTAACAAAATTAACGGTTGCCACGATAAAGCATTTCCTTGAACAATCGTCAATCCATCTTCCATCATATGTTTTGATGTGACATTTAGATGCATGTAGACCATAAATCTTTAATTGATTCTCTACCTTATCGAATAAGGTGTACCGTTTATGGAGTTTATTAATTGCCGTATTAGCCATTTAGATGTTTATGTAATTGATTAATTAACTTTTACTCATTTAATATTCACATTATCTTATGAAGAAATTAGAAATAAAAAAAAATATATATTAAATAAATAAAAGGGAGACGATATTGAGCACAACGATATGAAATACACATCCTAGAATTATAGGTTTCGATTTGATAAAATATAAAAATATACTATTAAAAAATATACAATATTTAGGCAAATAGGATCATAGATATGAACTATTAAAATAAGTTGTTGAGTTTTTTGGGTATTCGTATTTTAATAAGTGTTTAAAAAATCATAATAAAATAAAAATAAAATGTATTAATAAAAGAATAAATATTAAAAATAAAAAGGTGATTTGTAATTTTGATCCATTATTATTATTGTTAATAATATAATTATAATTTAAGTAAATTTAATAGTTAAAAATGTGCATTTTCTTTAATAATATTATAGGATTTAAAAAGTTTATATATAAAAATGAATGATTAGATGTAATGAATTATTATGATTTTATTTACTGTTGATTATCTTTTTTATAAACCTATTCACAGTCAAGAATTTGAAATTTGGATTTCTTGGAACTCATAATACTTCAATCACCAATTAAACAATTAAACAATCTCAAAAACAACTCTAATAAATTGTTAATACAATAACTTTCATTATATTATTTTTTAATTTGATAAATAATAATTTAAACTTTGAAATTAAATCATATAAAAAATATTTTCATTTTCACTTTTAACGTTATCTCTTATTAAAATTAACAAAATTGGTTATGGTGGTTAGACATGCACATGCTATTTATCAATTTCTCGTTGTGACACATACACATGGTGTCAATAAAGGATGCCTTCCATATGAATGCGATAGAGAGGAAAGCTTTTAATTAAGGTCTTAATTCAAAGTTTTTCCAACCTTTTAATTCAAGTATTAATAATTGAGCTTCTTTACTTCGACGAGCTTAATATAGTAATTTAAGTTACCAAAGCAATTCCATTAAGCAATGTATTTCAATAAATATAACATTTATGGGTTGGATTGAATATTATTGAAGTATCTAGCAAATTGATAGATTAAGACTCTTAATAGAAGATATAAGTATCATAGAAGTTATTTATTTTATTTTTTATCTTGTTAGAATACAAGTCATCATAATTAGTTAATTATTTAATTGGTATTTTATGCAATCATATATATATATATAAGTTTGATGATAATAAGTTAAAATTTATGTAGTGTATTTTTTATCTTTGTTTTTAACTTGTTAGAATATAAGTGATCATAATTTGTTAATTATTTAATTGGTATTTTATGTAATATATATATATATATATATATATATATATATATATATATATATATATATATATATATATATATATATATATATATAAGTTTATTGATAATAAGTTAATTTAGGATTTATCTCGTATTACTAGTTTTAATAATTTATGGGAGTTACTTTTAGTTACAGTTTTGATATTCATAGGTTTGTGTGAGATGAGTGGTTAGTCAATTGTTAAGAACATTTCTTTTATATTTAAGATTTATATATTTTATTTTTTTAGAGAGAAGTGTTGGTTATGTGTTATATTTATTGTATGGCTATTCACATGCCTTGGCCTTAGTAAAGAGGCCATGTGAGGTGTCCGAAATGGTAGTATCCCCTAAAAGAAAAAAAAATCTTTTTGGCTTTTATTTTTGAAAGTTTCAACACAAGATTTTTGTTTTTGGTGATCTTATAACACACGAGTTTTTAGCCTATGACTTTCTACTTCTAGTTAAGGAATTAAGGTTTAATCTAATTTGAGTCAACAAATTACATTTTTGGATGTCACAAGATCCTATATATTGTATTGTAAATTATCAAGTTAGTTGATAATCAAGTTTAGAGGCATTGCTCTAGATATTTTTTTCTTAGTTATTGATTTCTAAGGTAAATCTCTAAGTATTATGTGTGAATGTCATTGTTTTCCTTTCTATTTATTAAGATTTCATTTGTGAAATGATTAATTATAAATGTTTAAAACTTACAAAAGGGTCGAAGCTTATAAATATTAAGCTTGGAATAACATTCATTTTTGAGTTCGATCATATCTCATGGTGGCTATATGCTACATTATATTTGAATTCCAAACCAATGATGCTTAATATTTTCTTGTTTTGTATCTAGGCTTTAAGAATTGTGTAGAGGATGTAGGAGAAAATATTTTTCTAGGTAAGAAGAATATGTTTGCATTAAAATTATTCATATTTTATTACTAAATTTAATCCTTGTTCATAGATTATATCTAATATAGTGAATTCATAATATAGTTAACTGGAAAAATGAGAATCCTTAGATTAGAGCTGGGACAGAAGTCAGTATATCTACTTCTACAAGATATGGAAGGGTCTCTATAATGGCATATCAATAGTAGTGAAATACATCCTTTGTAAGTCATCAATTTCTATAATCTAACATTGAAAAACATTAAAAAATGTGGCAATTTGGGTGAATTTTCATTACCCAACTACTACAATAATTAAGGAAATACAAGTTCAAGAAAATCTCTTGATGTGGGTGAATAACTAAAAATGTTGTTAGAAGGCACATACAACTTGAGAATGAAAATATGGGACATTGTTCTCTACACGTGCTTTCCATTACCTCTTCCTTTTCAGCTTGTACATACAACCTATGGGAAATCGAATCATCAAGTTCTCTTAGCGTTTCCTTGAATTATACCTACAATAACAACATATTACATTATGTATTGAAAGGGTAAATAATACTAGAAGGACTCATTGGAGTTGAATATCTACCTCTTTGGGTTGAGTTTTTGATGAGATCTTGACATAGAATTTGTACTTATCTATTAGTGTGGGAGAATCCTTATGTGGAGGGTACATCAAGTAGTGCTACTATAACCTCTAATAATTCCCTCTCTACAAGGTGATGAACATATTGTTGTAATTATTTTCCTTCCACATAGATACTTACCATGGTATGCGACCTAGGATTCTTAGAAGAATGGATATTATTGTTAAAATGCTTGTAATTACTACATATGGTACCTTTTGTTCTAATATTTGTTATTTGGAAGCTTGCCTCTCTAGAAGTTTCCATGATGATAGTCACTACAATTTCAAAGCAATATCCTCATTGGTGACTAAATAAAACTCCTAACAACATAAGTACATCTTTTATCAACTATATTACATGAAGTGTGTTTTTTTTATGGTTTATGAAATAATAGGTTTTGGAATAAATTAACAATCAAACAATTTTTATCATTTAATTGTCTATAATATGTTTTCATAAAATACAAATAGTGTGAAGTTGGGGTTTATGTGATGTATGCAATATTTTTTTTCCTAGTAACCTCATCATGCTATTCCTTATCCCTATGTTCTAAAGATTTCATATTATAACCAAATATAAAATATGTGGTAGTATTTTAATATGGTATATATTGAATAGGGTTTGGCTAGATTGTAAGAGTACTTTAAGAATTTATTTGGGAAGTTTAATGTTGGATTTAGAGTCCCCCCTCTCTATCCATTTCTTCCAATTTAGTGGAGGCTTTCCTAGTACCACTTTCTTTTTCTACTACACATGTCCTATCACATGCCTTCTCTTTACCTATTAGTTTCATCTCTTCATTTATAAGGAAATTTCTATTTCATATTGAAAACCTCATTTTTTTATTTGTCTTCACATTTCCTTCCATCCTCCTTTACTATGAAATTTTTTTAATGCACTGGTTTCTATAACATTTTTCATTATGATTGGAATTATTTTTAAGGTCATTTTAATTATGTTTTATATACATTATCTTTTATGTAATCCCAAAGGAGCTTTGTTTGGAGGGTAGGTTTCAGTCAAACGTTAAGGGCATCATGATGTGATATCGAAGACTAGTTCTACCACTACAAGAAGGAGAAATGAACCAAACTGGATAATTATATATTTTTTCATATATATTTATGATTCTGGAGTTAAAAAGTTGGAGGAACCAAATTGTAGGGCCATTCTTACCAATAAGTCCTAGTTTGGAAAATCATGATTTAAAACCTTCTAGATAAATTTTGAGACATTAAACAAAGTTTCTTGGGGTTAAAAAATTATCACTTTTATGAGGCCCCTAGCACTAATATACCCTCCAAAAAAAAATCCAACGGTGGAAGAACGATATCAATCAGAGTTTGTATGAAAAAGTTATGTGCCCCGGAAGTTGACCTTCTAGTTTTACCACCATGGTTCAAGAGGGTTCAATGTCAACCTTTGTCACTCATTAAAAATGGGTTAGAAATGTGTGGACTATGAATAAGATTATATAAGGGTTAAATTTGTAACTCTATTTGACATTTGAAGGATTCAGACATGACCCCTAGTTGGTTATTATCCTATGTTAAAATTGGGCCACTAGGAGGAGTAGGGGTTCCATTTTTTACTATTGTATCTTGTTCCATAGTATAGTAGAGAAATTGAGAGTGGGAGTTAGAGATAATTACATAATGGGTTAGTTTTATATACTATCATAATGAACCACGTGTCTTAGGTAACTCCATGAAGGGTTCCTTCACCTTTGTACTTGAATTATTTCCATAGTAGATAAACAAGAATAGAATAGTCTCACCATCCAATTGAATTTTCTTCTATATGATATGTTTATTCACTATGGCTGGTGTGTGATTGTATTTCTTGTTATATATTTTTTTCACTTTATCAATTTCCTATTGTTGGCTTGGCAACAAATCCCTTTAAAATTTCAAAAAATTAAATCCCCTATTTAAAAAAAAAATTAAGTCCCCTATTGCTAAAATTTCATGTTGGGGAATTATTGTATGGATTACTTTATTTTCACTTTTATTCCTTCTTGAAGTCAAATTTTGCAAAGGAATTTACTTGACCCCCATTGTTACATTTTAAATTATCTAAAACCCAAATGCAAAACATTTTCTTCTTTTCTATTTATTAAGATAAACGTTATTGATTTTTTCTTAAAATCTATATTTGTTTAATGTTCCTTTTCATTTAAAAAAAAATTTAAACATGCTTTTATCCTTATTTTGTCTTTTTACTTCACTTTGTAAAAATTTAAATATTAACATATCAGTTATCAACTCTCCCATTAGACCATGCACTACATTTTCCAATGCATTGATATCACGCGACAATGGAAAACCAAATGACAAGTGGAAAATTTTTCTCCCATTAGTTGACATTTGTTTAGAATAACCATATTAGAATATTGACACTCCACACTTGACATACTTCTATCTCATATATGATATCTGATATGTACACAAACCTGATATGGGTAATGTCCAATATCATCACATCATATATTGTCATATATATGAAATTAAGGAATTTCAACTCCAAGAAATTTCAGATATCAGATACTTGATATTCCATGTCATTTTTACACCTCATCCTCAGTAATTCAACCATTCCCTACAATGTGGCATAGTGATGACATGGAAAATGACATGTGTCACTAACTCCCTACATTTTTACAAGTTTATTTTGTGTTTTTGACTTGATATGTGCCACCATGTTGGAATTTCCTTGTCACATGAGGTGATGTCACCCACATAAAGTTTTGATATGCAAATATTAGATATTGGCATATTTGGTTACTCATTAATAGTGTGTCATTAATAACCTCCAATATGCCAGTACCCAATCTCATTAAAGGAGTTTGATTACTCTTTAATGAAGTTTTTAAAACAAGTCTTATACAAATTAAACATCAAATTAAGGAGATGCAACACATGATTTGAAATTGGTTCCAACTAAGGATGATTGTGCTAAATGAATTAACCATGCTTGTTATATTTCAATTACATCTCGAATTAAAAGTACCAGTTTCTCCCTATGATGATATTGATGGTAAAATAAATCTCCTTTAAAGTCATCAAAGATGAAGGGTTGTCACAATTATGCTATTATTTACACTCCAACTGATATTTGAAAAAAATTCATTTCTTTCATACCATATTACTACTTATCGACATTTCAGGCACTGTAACTTATCATTTTTGCACAATTTAGTCTTAAATTGCTTCCTTTGAAGTAAGTACTATTTATTCAATGGTTAAGTCCTATATATCTCTATGTTATAAACATTTGATTCTAAGGCAAGTTTTAAATTTTGTTGCAAATTATAAAATTCTTCCTAAGAAAACCATAATGAAACTAAAGGTGGACACCCTTTCAAGGATGATGACAAACCCAAATTCAATGCTATTTTCTAACATTTCTTATAAAATTGGCAAAAAATCCATGAATTGGAGAGAGATGTTCAACTACATCGAACAAGGAAACTTCAGTCATGAGTATGAAGAAGATGAAGATAATTACATTGAGATTTGAAGGTCAACACTTCACAAGAGTGCAACCAGGCCTAATTTGATACAAAACATTGGAATGGTATGTTGGAATCTTACTCACTGTAATCTTAAAACACATACCATCAAAAATTATAAAAGAGAAGTGATAGGATCATTTATTCCTAAGGATTAACAAATTATGTATAAGTTTTCCACTCTGTAACTCAAATATGATAGAGAATTCCTTAAGGCCTTCTTGACAAGGAAAGGTATTAAGAATGAATTAGAGATGGAGATGATGATGCATTAAAGTTCAAGGAAATTAACCGACACCCTCCCCTACAACCACTGCTACTATGATCTATAGATTACAAAGGGAGGATAATTCCTTGTTATCCAGTATAGAATGGGTCCCTTTATTGCATCAAGAAATCGATAAGGGTATTTTTTTTAATGGGAAGCTATTATATCCAATAATGTGAAGATATAGATTGAAACATTTCTAAGTTCTCCCCCATGGTTTATACCCAAATTCATCATGTTAGAATTTCTTTTAGATGTCATTTGTTCTTAGACATCCATTCCTTTAACAAAATGAAGTTGGTAGCTTGATTATGAGCCAATTAATATATATTTTTCCAAACCATGGGACATTAAATCCATTGATTGTTTTTAATTAAATTTGTAATATTTTTATGATTTCTCTACACCATGTATTGTTTAATATATTTTTCCCAAGGGTCATTGAAGAAAATTTGGAAGGAAATGCCCTAAATAGATATTTGTTTATAGATGATATCATCTATTACACAGGGATCTAAGGTTTTGAAGGCCTCCCTCATTCTTTATAATGATATGCCCTAGATTGTCCCCCCCCCCCGCAAGAGAAATAACTTATTAAATTGTCTCCATAGGTATTTCCAAAGCATTACATGATTGATCAAACAAGTTTTAACCCTTTTTTTCCTACGAATTAGGATTTTACTCCCTGGAAAAAATCAAGAATGAAAAATAAGAGGAAATAGCCTTAGAATTACTTAAATTATCTTGTATTACATTGCAGAAATATGATCCCCTTGAAATTGTTTAGGATAATTGCAACACTCAAAAGGGATTATGAATTTATATTGATGAAGTGTCCCTTAGAGTCAAGTGTTTTAGAGAGCCAGATCTTATGAAGAAGTAACTAAAATAATTCAACCATTACTAGAAGGCCTCAACAAAGCCCGTTTTTTTGGAAACCTTTGAGCACTACTCGGGGGTGGGGGGCTGAATCAAAAATGTGATATATATATGATTTTTTCCAATTATTACTTCAATTACTAAATCACACATATGTTAGGAGAAATTCATTAACCATAATAGAATTCACATCACATACACATAACTATAAACCATAATAAATGCACACAACAAAGCATCAACACATGAGACAAAAGATGTATGGTGAAAAAGCCTTCACTGGGAGAAAAACCACTCTTGCTGCTATTTCTCTGCTTTGAATTTCTATTAGTCAATAAATTGATCTTTTACATAGTGTGTTGACTCATATTAACATGGAGACTTGACCTCATATACATAATGCCAACACCCATCGTCTAGGAAACTCGATACTATTGGATCAAATAATAATACTTTTTTTTCTAAGAATCTCTACGGACCACCATCTGCTGAAGGCCACCAGGATTAGTCGGTACTCACCCATGATACCATTGCACTATCCAACCACCATTAGATTGAGAAAGTCATTTCTTTCGCTGAAGCTTCAATATCACTGTTCCACCTTCATGAAGTGACTGCTCCTCACCACCATGCAGACCTCCTTTAATCTATTTTCAAACTAGATCCCAAGAGACTATGCTCAACTAGAAATAAACTATGCATACATTCTCTCATCAACGAGACTTTCCATCAAATCAATATAAAAAAAATGCACAAAATATGTGCTATCCAATATAAAAATGTGGCCACAATCAAATTTGAACAATACATACCCTCATATAAATAAAATGTTTCATAATAAAAATAACACCATAATACACATGGAAATGTGCTAAGTGCATCCATAGCTCCTGCAAAATAAGTGTGAGAGTATCACCAACATATACTCCAACAACATACACAACTCTTCAAATCAAACTCAACTCCAACAACTCCAATTCTGATCTATACTGAAACATACTTCAGATCTGGACATTATTTAGTCACAAACACATATGGAATGATGCATATAGGCTTTACACAATATTTGAAGCATCAAAACTCAATGAAACCTTTTCCAACACACTCTCTAACATAATCTACCCAATCAACTCAAAATAAATAGCCACAAAGATTCAAGATAAAGTATATAAGACATGTAGGTCGAAATTGAGCTTGGGGGTAGGATCAAAGGTGTGCAAATTGGAACAAATAAATTCTCTAAGGTCACTACTAGTGAACTAAATGTATTCACATCATGAGAAGACCTTTTCAAACCATTTGCGACATTTTTCAATTACTCTGGAAGTCGTTGGGAATTTCCAGGTTAGTTAACTTTCGAACAATGCGAGGAATGTGGAGGAAATATCGAGAAATACCATAGTCACTCCCTTGACACTAAATACATGTGAATTTGGCACCTTGGATCCATACACACTTCCTTAGCACTATATCCATGTGACTATAGGTTTCCATCTTCTCCCATATGCTTATGTGCATGCGACTATGGCTAGAACTTAGTGAAATCATTAGTCCTTCAACTAAGGAATTACACCACCTGTTTGATAACCTTCCCTTGCCTATGTAATACCATCCATACCTCTAACACATCCTCTGAAACATCTACAAATGGATAAAACAAGCCTCCCAAGTGTCACTACCAAGTTGACCTAGAAAGGCCAACAAACAAGGTTGACAAGTTTTCCAACAAGTCCTCCACTCTCCATCAATATTCACCACAAGATGCAACACATATGAAGCACCTTTTTAACCTATGTAGCACCATCATCAAGTCATCGCATCACTAAAACAAGCATTTTCATAGGCATACACATGAATACCTAATGAAGACCTAGTTGACAACAAACCTAGTGTGCCATGAACAATATCCATCATATGTAGATCTGTTAATCATCTGTAGAAGCTTTCTCTACTTGTAGCAACATCAACAACTCATCATGACATGTCCATCAATGCACATGCCAATACATGCCAACTCCATGTTGACCATCATGCTAACATCAAGCTCCTAATGATCCATCAAGTGCTCCATCCAACATCAATGCCAACACATACTGACATCAGTGACATCATATTTTTGACATCAATGCCAACACAACCATCTCATTGTCAATAAATCCATGCTGACTAATAGGACCACAAATTCAAATCCATATGCACATGAAAAGCATGATTGTGGCCATCACCCTGTTGAAATCAATTCCAACACAACAATGCCAACAAGTTTCTTATATTTTTAGAGGCGAAGAGTTCAAGATTTGGGAAAATATTTTGGTTCTAGAGAACAATGTGAATTATATCAACCTGAAGCCATGTATATTAATCAATATTTAGTGGTTAAGCCAAAAGGTGAATCATTAGTTCACGAGGAATCAACAAAAAATAATAAAACCTTTTTAGAGCCTTCATTATTTAAGTCTGTTCAACCATATATAGTGTGATCACAACAAGTATATTAAGAGGAGAAACAAGTATTGTGAATTCCAATAGAAAAAATTGAAATGAAAAATCCTCTAGAAGTGAAAGAGATTGAAGAAATTCAAGAGAACCACAACCACAAGAAGAAACTACTTTTTAATTTTAGTCTCATTATTTTAAGGGTAAATTTGAAGAATATTCAAGTGTTATCATAACAATAGTTATCATTAAAACTCCTATAAAAATTTAACCAAGCACTACTACCTCTACGATCATTCATGTGGAATATATTGAAACTATTGAAGAAGAGGAAATATAATTTAATGAAAACTTCTTTAGTAGTGCTAATAAAGAAACTGTGAAAGGAAGAGCATAAAGAGGAAGGTAGTGGAGATGCAAGCATCCCCTACCAAACAATAAATCATTTCGGATGCTTCTAAATTCAGCGATGAGGAATTTTCTCATGAAGTAGCAATTTCTATGAGTGTTTTTTCACATCTAAATTAATGTTATATAAAGAATTTAAAGGACATCATTCAACAATCAAGACAAAAAAATCAATGCCTAGAAATCAAAATGAAGTAATATAAATATGTGAGAGAGAAATAATATCAACAAAAAATCAACACAATACATCAACAACAGATACATGACATGAACCAGAAATTCAAAGAGGAAAATTTACAATTACAAGACTAACCAAATCTCTGGAAATTTTAACCACATAGTAAGATATGATAAGTCAATTATCCACTCAAATAAAACAATTAGAAGAAAAATAAATAAATTTCAAATTGTTTAAGAAATAAGCAATTAAAGTGACCAAGTAGTTGAGGAAGTCTTAAGAAGAGTTTTATCAACAATTCAAACAAATTCCAGAGGTTCATAAGACTCTCAATTAATTTGTAACCAATGTTGACACTAAACGCATACAACTTGGGCAAACACAAAGTGCTTTCTAAAAAAATTAATAATTAGAAAATGGAACATCACACAAGTCTAGGAAATTTGTCAAGGATGTCAGAGGTTGAAAAAAAATGAAAATGTAGATTGCACTTGAAGAGTGGTCTTAAAATATAAGTGATAGATAGGGTCTAATTAAAAGTGCAACAAATATGAGATCTAATGCATGGGAAAATTTAGTGGACATTATCATTGACTTTGACATGCCCAATGTCTAGTTCTTTGAATAAGTTGTGCTCAATGAGTCATGTATGATTTTCATCCAATAAAAAACTAAGGACATTAAAAATTAGGTATGACATCTCGACAACTCGATGTGGACATTAATAGATTCCTGATTAGTCCTCCAACCTATCTTAAATCAATCAACAATCTCATCCCAAAAATCAAAATCGATATCATAAGCATCTCTAGAAAATTTTATTCCCGTTTTTTGAATTTGGACACAACAATTAAATTGAAAATTGCTCATCTCCAACATTCACAAGACCACTGTAAAGCGTATATCGATGAAGTTGAGAAGAAGATCAACAAGTCCCGAAGGCACTAAAAATCCTTAAGATCCACAACTATTTTTTTTATTTTATATTTTTTTCTTAGGCAATAACATTAAATTAAGATAACTTTTGTTTCTCGGTTAAGAGTTTCACGTATAAATACAAATTTTTCCAACTCATAAAGGGGTTGGAAATTCTAGATAGTAGACTATGTAAGCTACTATCAAGTCTCTTTGAAATAATTGAATGCCACAAAATTGGTGACTTATTTATGTGCTAAATTATTTGATGTTATTATTAAATTTTGAATATATAAAGAAGATCATTATATATTTCCATTGCTTTCTTTCTTTTGGTGACATGATTTGAAAACACATGCTCTACTTTTCTATGCATTATTGTCCAAGAAAATAAGTTGTATCAATCTATGTTCCATTCTATTGAATGTGAATGAAAATGATATTTCTTTTAAATATGAGAATTTAGGAATGATTATTTAAATAATTAAGTTTTATTGATTGTGTGAATAACGGATTTTCAATACTATTTCAAAATTTATTAGTCTTCTTTTGTATCTCACATTTAAATCTTGAAAGTTACTTTCGGTGATAGTTTAGTTTTAATACTAAATTACTTTATTGTAATTGTATGATAGACATAATGTTAAATCAAAATTGGATTAAAAAAATTGTTACTAAAAAATATCTTTAGTATAAACTAAATCTGTGTATGAGTGGATATTGTTATCCATGATAACAATTTTGTCGGTCTTAAGTTAATTAGGTTGAGTCACTTAGGGTTGAATAGGGTCTTTTGAATTCTTAATTTTCAAAAATGTACATATGTGGGGATCTTAAAGGTCATCATTAAGGTGATAGGTGTCAATGTAAAATAAAAATCCCAAAAATATCTCATGCATAAGTGAAATTGGTCATTTCATGTAAATTTGTCACTTCTACCAACTTCCATAGCGAAGTCAGTGTAAACTGGTCAGAATTCGCTACAAAACTGCCTAATCCTATGTTTTTCCAGCATTATGAATTCTTTGTCTTTTTGTCGCAGTCAATGCATGTGAGGTAGTTGATTCATCAAATGAGTTTAATAAATGTCATTGGACATCTATTTAAGGAGTACAACTTAGCAATCCACTTCACATGGCTGACATGGCTGCCATGACATGATTTTTTCCACCTCATAAATGGACAGCTCATCATCAAATTTGGTGTATGAAGAACATGAATCCTGTGTATCGTTTTTCCATCTCAACATGTTAGTTTGGTTCGATTAATATGATACAAGATGAATTGAAGAAAAAAAGTCTGAAACTGATTATGCAAGATGTTGATGTTAAACATGGTAAGCCATACATTTTTGGTCATATTTTGTATTAAGAAACCATAACAAGGCATATACAAGGTTTCAAAGATGTTTTCGGGGTAAGGAAGGAAAAAATTGCAAAAATCTGTGAAACTAGGAATTTTAGTAGTGAGTTCCACGCTTGAGGCTGAGTTTTCACTACGAACTCGTTGTAGGATTACTTAAGGTAAAACTAACTAACAAATATCATAACAAGGGTAACTGGGGGCATGTATTTACCTCATTAGCCCTAAGAAATACCCTCCAATAGTAAAAAGGGTCAAAGGTTATGTAAGCAGTGGATTTTGGAGTTTTCTATGAAAGTGCACTACAAAATTTCATGTACATGACTGTTTTAACAGTCACCTTCAAGTTCAATTTATGACCAAATGAAAAATCATTTTGGAAATATGAAGGACTTTTTCTTCATCACAATCTCATCTACAAAAACATCTCTCAGTTTTTTCAAGGCCATTAGTGTTTCGAAATTATGCACTCATCTTTGAGGCCTATTTTTCATATTTTTCACTAGCTCGATTTGTGTAAAAAAAATAAAATTCGACTTGGAATAGGTCCAAATCAGCATCCACGTGGCATGATGACACATTAGCAGTCCAGTAAACTCAGAAAATTAGTTGGTTGCATTTGATAATAGTTATTAGAAAAATATGTTGAGCTATTTAATGAAAGAAGTGTCCTTTTTGTATTCAAATTATGCCAAATAGAAAATATCCCTAGGAAGTCTCCAAGTGAGGTAATCCTATTTGAAATAGGTCTCTTAGGTAGGAATTCGAAGCTAGGTCATGTGGAAAGCCATTTTTATGAGACCTCACTCTATAAATGAGGGAGTCTTAGAATTAGAGGAGCTTGATGGATGTAAATGAAGAGGCTACTATGTAATTTTATTTCACTCAGTTAATGCACAGTTGTAGAAGTGTTTGTTTAGACCTGAGATTCATATTGATATTTTATGTGTTTGTGTCTATTTATCTTTTGAATATTGATTCATCATGCTTATACACGATTACTTGGAATTCATAAAATCTTATGCTCCAACTTCCTTTATGTATTATGTTAGCTGTCAGAGTTATTGTAAAAGCTCATGTGCCTCAATTTCCATAAATAATACTCATTTGTAATTGAATTTCCATTCTGACTCCATGCCCAATGGTAGCCCTCACTCATCTTTCACCTACAAAAATCATCTAAAAACATATAAGAGCTAGCCATCTTCATTATTAACTTGTTTCTTGAATATCTTACCTTTTTCTTGAGAGATCCCTCTCTGGTTGTAAGGGCTAACGTCCAACCCCAAGTGGTTTTAAATAGTTACATCAAACTGACTATTGAATAGCCCGATTAGTCCCATTTTGGTGATAAAATTTTGGTGCATCTTCCAAGAGTCTGAAAGTTGTATTATCTTGCATGTTTCTTTTTAAAGTATCTAAACTCGTGAGGGTAGCAAGGGATAAGACCTTTGAAGGCTACACTTCTACCTTGATGACTCCATTCTTGAAGAATTCATAAATTCATGGCTTCATGGTGACTCCACTACTTGAAGATCAGTAGCTTGATGAAGTTCAAAGATGGGTTCTATTGCAAGAAATAATGCCAGGTATGCCCCTATGAATCGGCCTCACATCTCTTGTTTTCCAAATATTATTCCTAGATTTGATTGTTGGACTTATCTTCCTATATTTAAAGATGAAAATAAAGCTAATGTTGATATTCACTTGGTTAGATTCCATATGCATGTAGATAAGTTTCGAGTTGAGTTTCCTGAGGATTTTCTAATGAAAATGTTTATGTGCACCCTAGAGGATGAAGCTAGAACATGGTATGAAGGGTTGTAATCGAGAAGCTTGTTCTCTCTTAAATATTTCCATATAATGTTTTACGAACATTATGAGAAATCCCATTCTTATTTATGAATGTTACAAGACTGTTGCGATTTTTCTGAGGTGTTTATTCCATATCTTAAAACTCTTTGTGATAATGGGAAGTGCTTAGATGAGGATATGTTAGAGGCACTTTTTGAATTTGCTTCTCAGGTCAGTTGTCATGATAATCAAGAAGGTTTTCAACAAGTAGATGTCTCTTCTTTAGTCGAAGATTAAATAGATCAACAATTTGTTGTTCAAGTCATATTACATGAAATTTGTGAGGATTTATAGCCTTGTCAATCTATATGGAGTCAAAGGTATGAGACAAATAATTAAAATTGCTTTTCAACCCATTCCTTTTATGAGATTTTATGTCAAGAAGAAGCTCCTCAATATCAGGTTGTTGAGAATATATGCATGGAAATTATGAAAAATGAGCTAACATGTGATGAAACTTCACTTTTAGGTAAACCTGAGCTACATGAAGAGTTGAATATACAAGTCTCACCTATTCTATTTGGGGATCATAAAAATGACATGGATGATATGCAAAAATTTGTTTGTATATGAGCTGTTAGTGTTCGGAATCAAGATGACAGTCCTCAAGAAAAACTACAAAAGATTATATCTGATTTTTTTGATAAGAAAAAGAGTAGTTTTGATACAAACAATATGGCTATCATGTTTGAAGATGTTCCAGGATGCATGGATGGTTTTGTTTATTTACACGAAAGAGAAGACAAATTTATTTCTTCCATTTTATTTGATGATGTTCTTGGAATTGAAGACATAAGACAAAAGAATCCATCAATTATGAATTAATTGAGCTCTCATGGTTTTACTCATCAAGAAAATTTGATTTTTCTTGGTTTCCAAGATCCAATGGTAAGTCTGTTGCAGTCATTAGTCAAGACAAATTTTGTATTTCTTATGGAGCAGGGATTCAATTTTCATTCCAAGTTTCCAATAGGTGATTCACTTCTGATGTTGCTCAAGCACAATAAAGAATACTAGGTGTTCGATCAGCTCTTTGACTGGCTATACCATAAATTTCATATTGCTTGAATTGAAGTTTTGGTTTTCAGTTGTTAGATTAGGGTCATTGGTACATAAGCTTGTTGGACAAGTATCTCTTTCAACATTTAGTTTGAAGATTTTAGTTGTAAGTTTTGGTTTGTACGGTGTTTTGCTTCAAGATCATGCCAAGGGATGAATGGAGGATAAATAATATGGTAAGTGGTTAGGAAATGCACAATGGATAAGGCATTTTAGTTGTTGGCTCTTTGCTGCACCACAGGGGTGAAACATCACCATTGGAGCCACTATTATCCATGATAACAATTTGGCTGGTCTTAAGTTAATTGGGTTGAGTCACTTAGGGTTGAATAGGCTCTTTTGAATTTTTAATTTTAAAAAATGTATATATGTGGGGGTCTTAAAGGTCATCATTAAGGTGATAGGTGACAATGTCAAATAAATTCCCAAAAATATCTCATGCATATGTGAAATTGTTCATTTCATGTAAATTTGGCACTTCTACCAACTTCCACAATGAATTCAATGTAAATTGGTCATAATTCGCTATGAAGCTACCTAATCCTCTATTTTTCCAGTGTTATGAAATTTTGGTCTTTTTGGGGTAGTCAACGCATGTAAGGAGGTAGCCGAATCATTAAATGAGTTCAAGAAATGTCATTGGGACATTTGTTTAAGGATTAAAACTCAACAATCCACTTCACATAGCTGACATGGCTGACAACACATCATTTTTGACACCTCAAAAATGGACATCTCATCATAAAATTTGGTGTATGAAGACCTTAAATCTAGTGTATCTATTTTCCACCTCAAGAGGTCATTTTGGTTCGATAAAAATGATACAATCTGAATTGAATAAAAAGGGTCTTAAAACAATTATGCAAGATGTTGATGTTAAACATGGTAAGACATACATTTTTGGTCATATTATGTCCTAAGATACCATAGCAATGCATATATAGGGCTTCAAAGATATTTTTGGGGTAAGGAAGGAAACAATTGCAAAAATATCTGAAACTAGGAATTTTCATAGCGAACTCTAGGCTTGAGGTTGAGTTTTCACTACAAACTCGCTATAGGATTACTTAAGGAAAAACCATGTAGTTACCTCATTAGCCCCAAGTAATACCCTCCAATAGTGAAAAGGTAAAATTATGCAAAAGGTAGATTTTGGATTTTGCTACGAAATTTCCTGTACATGACCGTTTTAGCAGTCAACTTCAAGTTTAATTTCTGACCAAATGAAAAATAATTTTGGAAATCAGAAGGAGGTTTTTCTTCCAAAAAAGCACATTTACACAAAAATCTCTCAGTTGTTTCAAATCTATCAAGGTTTGGAAATTATGCACTCATCTTTGAGGCCTATTTTTCAGAATTTTCACTAGCCACATTTGTGTAAAAAAATTAAAACTTGACTTGGAAGAGGTCTAACTCAGCATTCATGTGGCATGATGACACATCAACAGTTCAGTACACTCATAAAATTAGTTTGTGGAATTTTATAATGGTTATTAAAGGGATTTGTTCAGCTATTTAATGAAAGACCAGTCCTTTTTGTATTCAAACTCTGCCAAATAGAAAATATCCCTATGAAATCTCCAAGTGGTGTAACCCTATTTGTGTTGGGTGCAGGAATTACACTTAGGAAAACTCATCAACACTTAATTTTTCAACCCGGGGGATTCGTAAACTTAGAGACAAAGCACAGTCAATGCTAGAGATGGTATGAATCTTTCTAATGTAAATCCCTACTTTCTTTAAAGGAAATATTGCAGAATCAAATCAAAAGAGAAAAAGGCAACTTGCACCATCAAAATAATCTAAGATTGGAACGAGGGAATATGCATTTGCTAGAGAGAATTAAAGATAAAAGACAATCACTCCCACTAATGGTTGTTTAATCTACTGAGTGTGTGTTTTCCCTTAGTAGAGACACTTTAGTAGTCTCATTAGATTGGCCCTTAAACTTGCTTCCTTAGAAATTTCCTTCTTGCATTAATCTGTCCTGCACTAGTGCAGGATCAGAGATTTATGTAGAAGGTATAAATAGTGTCTTTACTGAAGGATTTTTTTACTTCATGCAAGGGCTCGAACTTTCAAGGTTCAGAGCACTCAGATCTTGTGGCAAGAAACTAGTTCCTGCACCGGATCAGAGCTTCTTGCACTTAGCTTTTAATCCTTAAAACAAGTGTTCAATTATTTCAAGTGCTAGTTTTCTATCGAATCAAATTGCACACATAAAAGTGAATGTTTCTGATCTTAAAAAAAATGCAAAAATAAAGAAACAATCATTATCCTGTCATAGGCTTTTAAAGAAAGAAATAAAGGTTGCGGAAAGTATATTAAGAAAACTTGATGCATCACACCAACGTGCACTGGTGTAGGTTCATTTCCCCTGCTTGGACCAGGCAGAAAACCAATTAAACAGAATTGTAGGAAAATGAAATATCACACCAACGTGCACTGGTGCAGGTTTGTTTCTCTTGTTTGTACCAGGCGGATGAAAACCAATCTGAAATCAAGTGCAGGAAAGTAAATTGCCAGGAAAGAAAATGTAACTACTTCACACGACAGATCCGTTTTCATGCAGACAGGAATACATGTGCTGAAAGTTAAATCACACTTTAATAATATGAACACAAATTACAAGAAAAAGAAATTTAGGTAAACGTGCTGGGTTGGCTGGGCCCTAGCCAACCAGCGCGTTTCCCTTTTAAGTTAAAACGCTGCTCAGTAAACTAGTCAATTCATCAGCTTAAAAACAGAAACACAATTTCTCAAACATGAGGTGGAAAAACCTTTTTATTGATTCATTGAGGAAAATACATGCGTTTAATACAATGTCCAGTCTAGATTAGGGTGATAACAAATCAACCGGTTACCACCTATAAACTTTTCTCTAAAAACTCTGCTCCAAAATTCTCCTCTTGGTCCTATTTACACTTTACATTATACAGATCTGTTGGACGAAGGCCAAAACAGATCGTTCAACTAATTCATAACAAAATGAAGAATTTAGTTTTGGCCTTCAAGATAAGACGGTTTTGCAAAACTAGTCGTAGCTAACCATCTTTCGCCCTTCACGGATTAGTCTCAGCTACCTTTGAATCATTTGCTGTCATGGCTGAAGTGGCTCAAGAAGAGGCGGTGATCGAAGAGGTCGGATCTGATGCAAAGATCTGTTGTGCTGGAAATGGTGCAAGATCTGGTCTTGCACTAAGATCAGCGGTCACGGTAAGCACTCTAACCATCAAATAACCTTGGAGATATCGATAAGTTACAAAAGTGATTTAAAAGTAATAAATCATGTAATAAATATTTAATTAATGATAAATTGAATTAAAACATGAAGAATAAAGGTTTTTATGAAATATGTCACCATGCTTGGACTGGTGCAAGATGAGGGCGCATAAAGGAGGTAAAAAAGAGGTAAATGGTTAAGATTTAGGAAGGGGAAAATGATAAAAAGAAATAAAATTAGAGGGCTAACATCCTCCCATCCCTAAGTTGTTGTGTGTCCTCACACAACTCTTTAGCTCTGCAAAAAACCTTCAAAAATTTGAGCGTTCCAGCTCACTCCTACTCTGGCATACTATCATCAGTCTGCAATGTTTCAGACTTTTTCTTTTTGTTGTTCTTCAATTTCTTCATCACCTTTTTATGTCATCTGAAACATTGTGAAGAACGGTACTTCCATACCCTGACTTCTCCTTTCTTCTTCTGGATCTCCGCCGTGAATTCTTCTTTATTCTGTTCTTTTTCCTCCTGCGCTTTAGCTACAAGCTGCTCTAAGTTTTGCACTTGAAGCTCTAGCTCGAATTTTCAAGTAGTAGGAGCTACCGAGTCTTCTTATTTTTCTATCTCAACAGGGGCTGTGTTTTCTTCAGGGACCTTAGTATCCCTCAGGGTTTTAGTAAATACTTCTTCCTCTTCTGGTTATTCTTCTTCTTCTTGCTCTTCCGATTATTCTTCTTCTTCCACTTCTTCCGGTTCTTCTTATTCTTCCACTTCTTCTGGTTCTTCTTCTTCTTCTTGCTCTTCTGGTTCTTCTTCTTCTCCCACTTCTTCCAATTCTTCTTCTTCTTCTTTCTCTTCCGGTTCTTCTTCTTCTGGCACTGGTGCAGGTGGAGATTCAACTTTCTATGGGGACTATGGTTTTGCACCAGGTTCTTCATTCTTTTTCTGACCCTTAATAAAATCAGCCAATAGAGTGTCATCTTAAATTTCCATAGATTTTGCTGCGTCCGCAAGGACTGATAGCAAATTGTCTTCTTTGGGGGTCTGTTCATGCATTGGTGGTGTCGGAAGAGTTTCTTCAACATGTGTACCCATTGTCTTCTGTTTCTTTGGAGATGGGCCCTTTTCTTCTGTTGATTTCCTTGGTTGTTTCCTTTTTTCACTGGTGCAAGAAGGACTTCTATTCACGCTTGGACCCTTGCTTGTGCTGGCAGGGGTCTCTGTTTTCTTTTCAGCAGCTATCTTCTTTCCTACAGAGGGCTTTTTATTTAACTGCTTCAACAACTCCTTCTAGGTCATGCCCTTAATTTCCAATTGTTTCTGGACCAAGATTTTGATCAGGCCGTGGTGATATAATTTCTTATCGGCTTGGTCTGCCCGTGCGCCTTACATACTCTTGGCCATCTTTTCTAAACTCTTAAGAAAAAAATAAGTGAAATCCATCCTCCACCAAACGTGTCGGCCAGGTTCAAAGTGTTGCAGCATCCTGAAATGATACACAAAGGTGAGGGAGTACCTTCCCTCACAACTCATGAATTTCTGGAGAATGAAAAGGAGGTCTCACCACTGTCCCAACAGGGTGCTGCACGGAACTCCTTTCTTCTAGTCTACCTTCATGTCCTTATCAACGACAAAACGCTGCCAGCGGTTCCTCTCGAGCTTTTGATTTTTAAAGTACTGCACACAAGTGTTTTGCAAGCCCGTCGCTGTTGTTATCGATTTTTCCGTTACTTTAAATTTCAGGGGCCTAATCTTTACACGGTCATTTTTAAAACTCTTTGCAAACTGTAGGGCCACTTCACTATTGTTCCCGTCAAATTTCTGCAAAAACAGAAGAAAGCCTGAGTCTCGCAATAGTACAAGACTATTGCGAAACTCGACGGTCTGATCTACCTCACTGAGGGACGAAGGTTCACATCTAACAGGCAGCATCTCTGCTTTAACAGTTATGAACAGTCAAAAAAATTTGCATGCAATACTGGAAATTTGGCTCTTTATAGATAGGGATCCAACCATCCACCATCCCTTCTATCTTATCACCGATCCATTCCACCAAAATAGTTGTAGATGCACGACAAGTTTAGAATCGTGCGGGATTGGTACTTGCAACGACGTTTTTAATGGATAAGTGAGGTAATCATTATAAGTGAAGGACATTTAGGATCATGGCGGAAAGGGTAATTATATCCAAGCAACGGTTAAAAATTTATGCACTCCTTCATAATTCAAAAAACTTTAGCTTTTATTAAAAAACTATCATGATTCTTAACTAAAAACACTTTGTACTTTAAATAATTTTCTCCTAGTTAGTATGATAGCATAAGTACTCATCAAATAAGTGAAAAAATCTGCTTGTAAACTTTTATGATGACCACTTCCTATGACATATGCTCATGAAAAAACAAATTGTACTTTTCTTTTGCCAAGGTGCATGCTTGCACCGATCTGTTTACACCGCTTACTATGATGTTCTGCTAGTACCATTATGCTTTTATTATTATATAAGACAATATGCTTGCACTAGTGCAAGCATATTTTCTGAAAAAGGAACAGAGAATTTAAGTAAAATATATGTTGGACTTCTAACATAGCTTCCTCAACTGATACTGGAAATTTGTTTCGCCCTTTCTTGATGCTTCAGAGCATCTTTTTGCTCTTTGTGTATGAGATCCTGCAATGAATTCATGAGGGAACAAAGAAGTGGGAAAGGGGAAAATTTCAGAATGGGAAGGAATTTTGTTATAGGAATTCTAGGAATAGTACCAAAGAGGGGATAAACAGAAGTGGGATAGGGGAAAAAAATTCAAGGGTAAAGTGGGATTTTTATGAAACGGGTAGGGTAAATTCAGAAGATTGTGGGAAGGTTAATCATTTTGGGATTTAAAGAAGAAAACTAAGGGAATATTACGAAATGGGATATGAAGAAAGGCATAAAATTTTCTGGAAGGTCTGCCTGCACTGGTGCAAGAAAAAATAACTGCAGCGAGAATTAAGTGTTACTTGAATAAAAATATCCATGCTAATTACCCCAATGTATAAAGGTTGGTTCTGCTGAACCTAATTTTACTCCGTGGTCACTAGAATATCTAAAGATCAAGAAAAATTCTCTTTTTATTAGAAATTTTTGATCTTCCTGCCAGCAAGCTGGTTTTTAGGTTGACCCTTCTGCAATCATGTCAGCGAACTGATTTTTACAATTACAGGAAAATATTTTTTTCTTTACTTTTTAAAATTTATTTTTTTCTTTGAGAAGAAGAAGAATTCATGTTTTCAAGAAGTTGGTATTACCATTTACCACTACCGTCCCGAATTGCTGTTGGACTTGTTGTGTAAAATCTTTCTTGGCAAGTGGCGGAAAATACCTCTTTAATCTATGTCCATTTACCAAGAATACTGAATTTTGTCCATCAATAGTTTTGAATTCTACTGCTGCATTCTCAAATACTCGGATCACTTCATAAGGTCCCATCCAATGTGTATGGAACTTCCCTTTAAAATTTTTAAATCTAGAGTCATAAAGGAGTACCCAATCACCTGGTTGGAACTGCTTTTTCCAAATAGACTTGTCATGCCACCTTTTTCATTGCTGCTGAATTAGGATGTTCTGCTGAACAACATCTCTACGAAATTCATCTAACTCATTTAATTGGAGAAGGCGTTGTTGTTATGCCTCAGAGAGATCTAGTCCTAACTGAACTACAGTTCTGAAAGCTTTGATCTGGAACTCAATTGGTAACAGAACCTGTTTTCCATATACCAGCTCATATGGTGTATGTCCCGTGCTATTTCTCCAAATGGTTCTGTATGCCCACAAATCTTCTGGTAATATTTCAACCCAGTCTTTCTGATTCATATTGAATGTCTTTGTAAGAATGGACTCGATCACTTTGTTTGTATATTCCACTGGCCATTTGCTTGCGGGTGATAAGGTGTGGATTTCCTGTGCCGGATCTTGTATTGCTCCATCACACCCTGTACCAGATTATAAATAAACTGCGAACCATTGTCACAAACAATTTCTCTAGGCACACCAAATCTAGTAAAGATTTCAGAAAAAAGAAAATCAACAACAACTTTTTCTGTAGAAAAAGAAACAGCTTTAGCTTCTACCCATTTTGTAACGAAATCTGTATAAACAAAAATATGCTTGTTACTTAAGGATGTTGGATTTATTGGCCCTATAAAATAAATAGCCCATTTCTGAAATGGTTCAATCATAACTTGGGGGAATAAAGGCATTATGTTGGTTTTATTAGGCTGGCCCATTCGTTGAAAGCTATCACATCGCCTGACATACTGTTTGGCATCCTTAAACAAGGAAGGCCAAAAGTAACCAGCACGTAATAATTTATATGTAGTCCGCTTATCAACGAAGTGTCGTTCACAAGCTTCATCATGATAAGATTTCAATATTTCAAACACTTCCCCCTCTCTTACACATCTACGGATAATTAGATCTGGATCATTGTAAAAGAGATCTCCTTGAATCCAGGAATATGCAACACTTTTCTGAATAATATTGCGCTTTTCACGAGTGGACAAGTGAGGTGTTGTTTTTCTAGTGACCAAAAAGTTAGAAATGTCAGAAAACCATGGAGAATCTATTGACATAGCAAAGATATGTTCATCTAGAAAATCATCATTAACAGGAGTTACTTCACCAGGATTATCTAATCTAGAAAGAAAATCTGCTACAACATTAGATTTCCCTGGTCTATTAAAAATAGTAACATTAAACTCCTGCAACAATAGCAACCACCTAGTCACTCTACTGCTTGTCAATGGTTTGTTCATCAAATATTTAATCGTGGAATGATCAGTATGTACAAATAATTCATATCCTGTAATATAGTGCCTGAACTTATTAATTGCAAAAATCATAGCTAAAAACTCTTTCTCTGTAACTGTATAATTCAATTCAACAGATGACAAATTTTTACTAATATAATAAATAACATAGGATTTCTTATTTTCCTCTTGTCCTAGAGCTGCGTCAATAGCCAAATCTGAAGCATTAGAGGAAATTTGAAAAGGCAGGGACCAGTTAGGACCTCGCAAAACTGGTGCCTGCACCAACTTTTCCTTCAATGTTTCAAAAGACTGGTGGCAAGCTATGGACCAAAGAAAATTCACTATCCTTATCTAGAAGTCGGAAAAGAGGAGCAGCTATCTTCGAAAAAATTTCAATGAATCTTCTATAGTAACCAGCATGTCCTAAAAAACCTCTTAATTCTCTTTGAGTTTTGGATGCAGGAAGAAGCAGAATGATTTCAATCTTTTCCGGATCAACCTGGATACCTTTGTCAAAAATCAAATGGCCAAGTACCACTCCCGCTTTTCACATTAATCTACATTTCTTGTCACTCAAAGTGAGATGGGATTCTTGACAACGAAGAAGGACTTTCTCCAGATTTTTGAGAGCTTCCTGAAAAGAATCACCAAACACAGAAAAGTCATCCATATAAATTTCTACAAATTCTAGATCAGCAAAAATAGCCAGGACTGCCCTTTGAAAGGTAGCTAGGGCATTACATAAACCAAAGGGAAGCACTTTTTAAGCAAATTTTCCCCATGGACATGTAAAAGTAGTTTTATCCTGATCTTCGGGTGCAATCTGTATCTGGTTATAGCCACTGAAGCCATCCAAAAAGGAGAAATATTTCTCTCCTGCAAGGGTATCAAGCAGTTGGTCAATGAAAGGGAGAGGGAAGTAATATTTAAGAGTAGCTTTATTCAATTCTCGATAATCAATACAAATACGCCATCTTCCATCTTTCTTAGGTACTAGTACTAATGGAGAAACCCACTGACTGTCGGAAATAGGATAGATAAAACCAACATCTAAGAGTTTATGTACTTCTTCCTTCACAATATCTCTTAGAGATGGATTCATTCACCTTTGGGGTTGTCGAATAGGTCGGGTTCCTTCCTGAATATAGGTATGATGCATACAAGTTTCAGGAGGTATACCCTTCATATCTTCATAGCCCCAAGCAAAGGCACTAAGATGATTTTGCAACAAATTCACAAGCTGATCCTGCTAAGATGAGTCCAAATCTAAACTAATATGCAAGGATTTACCAGGGCTAATCTCAAAAAGAGTGGTATCAGGCTCAGGAGTACTCAAGGGAGTGGTCAAATGCAGTGGTACAGAAGAATGAGAATCACGATTTTCTTGAAAATCTAGGCTGAAAATTTGGCTCAAAGGCTCATAATTAGGCATAGTGTCTAGATTATTCAGAAAATCTTGAATCTCATCTTCTTGTGAAGACCTAGTATAATGATGGATAAGGGAAATAGACTGAGTCTCCTCATCATTGCTTTTATCCAACCATAAAGTATCTCGAAGGTCCTGAATGGATCTGGCAGGGGGGTATAAGCAAGGGGGTATAAGGTAACTTTCTTCCCAGAATCTCCATGTGAAATATACATATCATCAGAATGACATCCAATATATGCATTGGCTATAGCAAGCCATGGTCGATCCAAGATCAAGGGATGTCCTCCTACCAGGTTCTTTGGCTGAAGCACAATGAAATCAACAGGATATTCCCAAGAATCTAATGAGATGATCACATCGTCCAATACTCCTTCTGGCTTAATTTTAGATCTATCTGCTAATTCAAGCATAGTGGGAGTAGGGTGAAGATGAGATAACTGAAGTTGATCCATGGTTTTCTTAGTAATGACATTAATGGCTACCCCCAGGTCTATAAGAACATTAGAGAAAAGGACATTACCAGTCTGAACTGAGACAACAGGGTTTTCGGGATAATTATATTTTTCCATAGACACAAATCCCGTCATCAACTCTACTTCCCTACCAAAAAATTGAATGGTTTGGGGTTACAATCTCTTCCTCACGAGTTTCTTGAGACAAAGTTCCTTAATAATCTTGGTACAAATGGGGATATCTTTGATGGCTTGAAGAAAAGGTATCTTAATGAAAAGATTTTGAAGCTCAGATGCCAAAATAGTCTCAGAAATAGGCTCACTCCTTTCTATTACTAGCCTCTCTGGGAAGGGAGGCTGGTTGGAAGAAGATGTCAAGGATTCAGAGGGTAAGGGCTGCCTAGTGACAGTTTTCAGAGAATGGTTAAGAGTTTCCTCTTCTCCTTTCTCTTCAATGATCACCATAGGTTTCTTCTGATTTTCTGATGTTACAGTCCTTCCTGATCTTAATTGAATATCATGAACCCCAACTGGAATAGACTGGTATTCAAATGGTAAAGGTGGGTTTTTTACATAGATCATTTGCACTGCTTTATTATTATTAGGATTGGGCATATGTTGAGCAGGTAACTGAGGAGGTCGAAAGGGTGGAGGTAAAGGAAATGGTGGAGTGGACTGACTCGGAAGTTGAGGCATTGAATAAGGTGCATGTGTATATGGATATGACTGCATAGGTGGCTCATAGGAATATGGAGAATGAGTTGGCCCTCTCCAACCTTGTTGCTATGGTTGAAAAGGTTGCCCATGCTGATATTGATTCCCATACTTCCACTGTTGATGAGAGTTAGGATAATAATATGCATGTGAATTATATCCAAAATAGTGTGGAGAAAATTCAGAAGCCATACATATACCTACCTGAGGCCAATTCCTTCTTGCTCCCATAGCATTCAAGTATTCATCTTCTGGTTGTCCCCTTGTAAATACAGCTTTAAGTCCTGGTATAGAGGGACATTTTTCTGTGATATGGTCTTCTGCACAAATAGCACACTTATTAGTTTCTTTCAAATTAAGAGGACACTCTTTAGGAGGATGCTTGTCTCTACATTTAGGACAGAAAATACATAATGACTCTTGTTCCTTCATAAGTTTCTGCTGAAATTTTAAGGAGTCTAACTGTTTGGTAACAATGTTCATTATATTGATTTTCATGTTTTCCATTTTATTTTCTAGTCCAATAATCATAGCATCAGTAGATTCAGTTTTTCTATTTCTATTTCAAGTTCCTCTACCGGATCTGTACTGGTTTCTTGAAAATTTCCTGCATAATTCACAAATTTGATCAAAAGTTTGCTGAGAAATATCACCTTATCCTAGCAGATTCAAATTATTTCTAGAATTATCAGTAAGTCCTCTTAAGAACAAGGTTCTAATAGTGTTGGGATCAAGCTTAAGTTTTGACCTTTGTAAATTATACATAAATCTTTCCAAATAATCTTCAAGCATTTCATCATCATCTTGTATGATTGTAAAAATTTCATCCTGCATGTCCCAGGTTTTGCAATATTCTTGATATTTAGACAAAAACACTCTCTTCATTTGATCCCAAGAGGTTATGGTGTTTCCTCCTAACCCCATAAACCAACAGAGAGCTGAGTCCTTGAGGGTAACATGAAATAATCTTAACTTCTGAGCCTAAGTTTCATAATCATAACTTCTACACATAATATCAAACTCAAATAGAAAAGAGTCAGGATCTTCATGAACTTTACCATGGAAATGAGGGAGAGCTGATGGTGGAATATTCTTCATTTGTGACACAGTATCAGGATCTACAATTGGAAACACAAAAGTGGATTTTTCTTCACTTACCTGGTTGTCACTAGTCCCTTCCAAATGATCTTCTTGGTCCACCATTATTCCCATTTTACTTGTACCTCTCTCCACAGGCTGATCCATACCTGAGCTATTATCACAAGAATCTAGGTGGATTGTTCCTACGTGACGGGTTTGAATTGGATTAGGCTTCTTGCTGATAGAAGGAGACCCAATATGAAATTTTTTTTCAGAATTCTTTTGACCCTTAGTGGGCTTCGAACCCTTACCTTTCCTAGGCATTCATTTCAAAAGGAAAACAAATAAAAATAACAAACAACTTCTAAAAAATGTTGTCAGAAATCAATTAACACCAATAAAATTCCTTCAAAAAACAACACTACGGAAATAAAGGAAAATTACCTCTATTGTATAATCAGAAAATTCTTACCAAATCAAATCGCCTCCCTGGCAACGACGCCAAAATGTTGGGTGCGGGAATTACACTTAAGCAAACTCGTCAACACTTAATTTGTCAACCCGGGGGATTCGTAAACTTAGAGATGAAGCACAGGAAATTCTAGAGATGGTATGAATATTTCTAATGTAAATCCCTACTTTATTTAAAGGAAATATTGCAGAATCAAATCAAAAGAGAAAAAGGCACTAGAAAATTTGGCCCAATTTTTGACGGCCACTTCGTCGCTATTCCGACACAAAGTCATCGCAAAAGCAACAGTTTGAGGCCGGACAAAACGTGGTTAGCCATTACGTCACAATTTTGATGTTTTCCCAAAGTGTCGCAATACCGACACTTTTTCCGATGTTTTGCAAAGTGTCGTTATTATGAAGTTTTATAAGCGTCGATCTTCCGACGACCCACAATTGTCGGTCTTCCGACGATCACAAACTGTCCGTCTTCTGATGCTTTTTAGGTTTTCAAAAAAAAGTCGCAATTCTGACGTTATGGCTTCCAACGTTTCATTCCGACGTTTTAAAAACCATCACAATTCCAATGAAATATCATCCAAAGTTTAGAACATCGTGCATCCTACGCTTATGTAACATTGCTTTAGCAATGAAAAATTTAAAAATATTTAAAAAAAAGCATTGCTCTTCCAATGATAAAATCATCGGTCTTCTGATGCAAATGAAAAAATATTAAAAAAAATAACTTCACTCTTCCGACGATCAAAGCGTCGGTATTCCGATGCAAATGCAAAAATATTAAAAAAAATAACGTCATTCTTCCGACGTCTAAGGCATTGGTCTTCCGTCGCTTGGTTAAAAATATTTAAAAAATATATATTGTCTAATGTGGTTCAAAAAAAATATATTGCACCAAATTTTATCGAGGAATGGATTAAATAGACTAAAATTTCTCAGGTTAATATTTTTGTTATGGAGAGATGTTTGAAACTATTTCAATTTAATTGATTCTGGTCTGGCATATAAAGTAGGAAATGGACATAAGGTTAGAATTAGAGTCGATCCATGGCCAAGAAGTGGTGAGAAACATTGGATGGCACAACCTATAATTAATTTTCTTCGTGACAATGGGAACACTAAACTACCACATTTCGACAACCCAACTCAATTTACCATTTGGAGGCAAGGATGTAAAATGACATAAGTATTGGAGTTGGATGTAGGATTTCATGAGGAATGGAATATGTATTTGGAAGCATTGACATATGCTTGTATAAGGCTTACTAACAAAGATGATGAACTGGTTTGGTCACATCCTCCCTATGGGATCTACATGCACAAACTTGGGTACATCCACCTAAATTCAGTAGAAAGGAACGTTAAACATAAATGGCGGTGGAAAGTGGTCTATAAATCAAAATTTCCATCACAGTGTTGATTTTTCATGCTCCAATATCATCGAGCCCTCCACAGTTGAATCTTTAATCCTCCACAAATCTATCTTACCTGAGCTTCAAATAAACACTGGTATACACTTCTACATATGTGTTCTATCTGAACTCCAAGGAAGCAGTAATTTACCCTTCAAATATACTCCACATATGTGTTATCACCACTCTACTGTTGGCAATATGATGCAATGTATTGTCCTTGATGGCAACCTAATTGATGAAGTTGTCCTTGATGGAAACCTACTTGATGAGTTGCATTTTGATAGCAACCTATTTGTTAAAGATGTAAAAATGATGTATCTACAGATCAGTTCAGAAGTAGCAGAAAAAGGAATTTCAGTAAGTGCCAGAGAAATTATAAATATAATATGTCACAATGTATACGCTACTTTTATGAAGGCAACCCGCGTATGGATTCAATGTATACACTAATTTTGTGAAGGAAACCCGAGTATACATTCAGGACTAGTATATATGCATCTAGTTTGAAGAGAAATCGCGTATACATGCGGATACGAACGCTCCAAGTCATGTATGCCTTTTGCGCTCTAAAGATTATGATACCTAGGGGCATTACCATGTTATTGGCCCACTGTATTGAGCGTTGGATTATCTATTTGATCCCGTCCAGGAATACCATCAGCGGTTGAGTGGTTTTGACTCATGGTATTGACAAAGGCTAAATCTATATAAGGAGAATAAGATCATAGTGCAAGAGGGTGCATAGGTTTGGGTTTAATGAATACTTCACTTTGAAGTATATCTGGATGGAATGGGTAACAGTTTATTGATTGATTTGAATTAATAATGCACCTATGAAGAAAATGATGAAGAGGGATCTCTAGATCTGAAATGACTATGTATTTTTTAGATCTATTTATGGAATGTTTAGATCTGTGATCTGGCAAATATTTGCTGAAGTAAAGGGTGAGATCTGAGTTATCTGTTCTGAAGAGCTGCATAGTTCTGAAATGTTACAGATCTATACGCATGTTCATCTCAGCGAAAGCGCATATATACGCAGGTTCGTTTCAGCAAAAGTGCATATGAAATCAAAGGTCAGTTCTGAAATAGTTGCAGATCTATACGCAGGTTTGTCTATGTGAAAGAGCGTATATACGTAGGTTCAGTGAAGTAAAAGCGCGTATGGAATCTAGGGTTTTGCTGAAGTGTGTGGAATGAAATGTCTAATATGTTTTGTTGTTTTACTGCTATCTGTCAATGATGTATTCATACAGATCTGGGTTGTTTGAATGTTGATTATGCTATTGATTATGTTGATTAAATATCAAGTTGTTGGTTGATTGGTTGATATTCAATGAATGAATTGATGGGGTTATAAGTTTCAGTTTGATGTATGTTGAGATTAAATGTGTGGAGTGGGTTCAGTCTGAAAATATGATGAAAAGTGGCCTACAAGGTATGTTGTGTGGAAGTTGTTGGATCCAGTATGAAAATTGATGAAACGTGGTCCGCAGTGGTGTTGAGGGTCGAAGCCTTCAGTGAGGGGGTTGTAGCTCTCTTCCAGTGGTAGCTGGTAAACGAGAGCAGGGGGTAGTAGCTCCCTTCCAGGAGAGGCTGGTAAACGAGACTGTGGGGTCAAGCCCCTTTCCGTAGTGGCCGGAGAACGAGAGAAGGTTGCACCTCTCTGTAAGTCTGATGTCGGTATGAGTCTCGCTTAGCACAAAACGGTGCCTTTCTTTAAAATAAATATCAAGATAGAGACCACAACACCCGTGCTTTCTCTCAATTGGGTTTCCACCTTAAATACTGGTGTTCATGTGTGTGGCTTATGTGTGATGGTTTATTCTGTTATTACTGCACATGTTTACTGCTTACTAAACATCTGATGAATGAATGATGCAATGATCTAAGTAAATAATTAAAAGCATAATAAGATCTTTGGACATACGCAAGTTTTATTAAGGATATCCGCGTGTATATGCGATTTGGGTTCAGTAAAGTAGCATATGGGTTTTAGAGAAAGAAAAAGAAAAAGTTTTTAGTAAGCTCTAAATACTGATTCACCCCCTTCTATTTGCCAACAATTGGTATCAAAGATTGGTCCTTCTCAAGGAGCTCACCGCTATTAGAGATCCATCACAATGGGAAGGAAGCAAGAAAGTGAAGAAGGCTTTCAAAGAAATAAGATATCTCAAACATACACAGAAATGAAGAAGATGAAATATGTATTGATTGTTGTTCTTGTGGATTCACTTGCAGTACAAATGGTGAAGATAGTGAAAATGATAGTGAAAGTAACAGTATGGGTCTAGAAGCAAATCTCAAGATTAATGTTGAAGATCAATTTAAAAAGAAGGAATCTATATACATATATATGATCTCTAGAATGAATGGACAGATAGAAATGTATCAAAGACTGCAGGATAAAGTAACCAATCAAAGTGAAAGACTTGAAGCAGAAATCATCTCTCTCAAAATAGATCTGGAAAAATGAAATAAGAAGAATGAAGAACTTTTACAAACTTTTGAAGAACAAGAAAATGGGTTGAAAGAAGAGATTTTAAATTTGAATGATCAAGTAGAAGAAGGAAGAAGGGTTGAATAAAGTATGAAGAAGCAATGCCAAATATTGGAGGTTGAGGTAAACATTTTAAAAGGTAAATTAGAAGAAAAAGATAAACTCTTGAGGTTTCAAGATAGTACTAAGATTCTGGACAATATTCTTAGTAGTCAAAGGTCTCCTTCTGTTAAATTTGGTCTTGGTTTTCATGAAACTGTTAAAGGAGAATCAAAGGATATCAATGCAAAACCTGAAGTGTTGAAAGAAACAAAAGGTCAATCAACAATCATGAACTCTCAAAAGAAATCATTCCCTCCTATCTATAGAAGCATCAATCGATTCTCTCCTTTGATCAATAATGTTGAATGCTTTAAATGTCATAATTATGGGCATGTTGCAGCCAATTGTAGAAGCAGATTGTTTTAGTCACAAAAAAAACAGATTCTACACAGAAAGGTACTAAGGTTTCTTTAAGGGATATTGTTTTTCATGTAGCAAGTTTGGTCATAAAGCAACTGATTGCAATAGAAAAAAGAATAGAAAAACATATTATGATCCCTATGCTTACTTTTCTGGTCACACAAGATGTTATGTTTGTAACAAGTATGGACATGTAGAAAATGAATGTAGGATGAATAGATATGAGAAATTGGATAATTTCCAGCACACAATAAGAAATTTCAACCAAAGCTAGAAAAAGAAGGAGGATCGGTCAAAAACGTAGGGGATAATAATCCTACAGCAGTCTTCCACTTCTAAAGCTTACTTCTCATAATGACTGCAGGAGTGATGTGAGATACATTATAGGAATCAGTAATGTATCATCACAAGGGGAGCAATATATGGTGATTCCCATGGTTGGTTTGGTAATTCTGGTTGTGTTTATTTCTAACAGTGCATCTAATGTGACAACAGAAGACAGGTACAGAATGTATAAATCCAGGAGAAAATGGAGCTGTGAAATTTTCAGTATTTCACTTTTCATACGTGGGTTTCATGAACTAAAGCCGCGTATACATGCGAGTTCCGTTGGAGATAGAAGCGTATGTTTTTATGATAAGAAAAACAGCGAGTCAACTCAAGGACAGGAGCATAGTTTTAGGGGGAGCATCATCCTTGCTGAGAGTAATGCATTGTTGGCATTATGATGGTTCTGAAATATGATCTCTCTCTTGAGGTCTTTTTGGTATTGGTTATAAGAAGTCATATTTTTAATTTGATGAAAAGGTTATGTTGAGACCTATGATGTAAATTGTTATATTCAGTCATGTAAGGACTTCTTCAAATTTGTAAACCCTCTTGGTTGGGTAGTTGAGTCAAAATGTGTAAACCCACTTGGTTGGGTACTTGAGTCACATATGTAAATCCACTTGGTTGGATCATTGATGTAAGTATGAGTCCTTGGTGATAGGAAAGGTCATAGAGTCATGTACTTCATTGAAAAATATGTTTTAAGATTCAGCGTGAACTCAGGGGGAGCATGGTAACTTCAGTGCACATCAGATCTACAGAGCTCTTCTTTCTACAAGAGAAGAAAAACCTTGTTTTGGTTCTGATCCGCCCTTTTCCCTTGATGTCAAAGGGGGAGAGTATCATGGTGTTTGAATAATGGTTATAATCAATGTATCTATCTATTGTGGTGATCAAGCACCATCATGGTTGCCATCAAGTCCAAAGGGGGAGATTGTTGGCAATATGATGCAATGTGTTGTCCTTGATGGCAACCTACTTGATGAATTTGTCCTTGATGGAAACCTACTTAATGAGTTGCGTTTTGATAGAAACCTATTTGTTAAAGATGTAAAAATGATGTATCTACAGATCAGTTCAGAAGTAGTAGAAAAAGGAATTTCAGTAAGTGCCAAGGAAATGATAAATATAATATGTCACAATGTATACGCTAATTTTATGAAGGCAACCCGTGTATGGATTCAATGTATACACTAATTTTGTGAAGGAAACCCGCGTATACATTCAGGACTAGTATATACGTAGCTATTTTGAAGAGAAATCGCGTATACATGCAAATACGAATGCTCCAAGTCGCGTATGCCTTTTGCGCTCTAAAAACTATGATACCTAGGGGCATTACCATGGTATTGGCCCACTGTATTGAGCACTGGATTATCTATTTGATCCCGTCCAGGAATACCATCAGCGGTTGAGTGGTTTTGACTCATGGTATTGACAAAGGCTAAATCTATACAAGGAGAAGAAGATCATAGTGCAAGAGTGTGTATAGGTCTGGGTTTCAATGAATAATTCACTCTGAAGTATATCTGCATGGAATGGGTAACAGTTTATTGATTGATCTGAATTAATAATGCACCTATGAAGAAAATGATGAAGAGGGATCTCTAGATCTAAAATGACTATGTATTTTCTAGATCTGTTTATGGAATTTTTAGATCTGTGATCTGGCGAATCTTTGCTGAAGTAAAGGGTGAGATCTGAGTTATCTGTTCTGAAATGTTACAGATCTATACGCATGTTCATCTCAGCGAAAGCGCGTATATACGCAGGTTCATTTCAGCAAAAGAGTGTATGAAATCAAAGGTCAGTTCTGAAATAGTTGCAGATCTATGCGCAGGTTTGTCTCTTTGAAAGCACGTATATACACAGGTTCAGTGAAGTAAAAGCACGTATGGAATCTAGGGTTTTGCTGAAGTGTGTGGAATGAAATTTTTGATCTGTTTTGTTTTTTTACTGCTATTTTTCAATGATGTATTCATACAGATCTGGGTTGTTTGAATGTTGATTATGCTGCTGATTATGTTGATTAAAGATCAAGTTGTTGGTTGATTGGTTGATGATTCAATGAATGAATTGATGGGGTTATAAGTTTAAGTTTGATGTATGTTTAGCTTAAATGTGTGGAGTGGGTCCAGTCTAAAAATATGATGAAAATTGGCCTACAAGGTATGTTGTGTGGAAGCTATTGGATCCAGTATGAAAATTGATGAAACGTGGTCCGCAGTGGTGCTGAGGGTCGAAGCCTTCAATGAGGGGGTTGTAGCTCCCTTCCAGTGGTAGCTGGTAAATGAGAGCAGGGGGTAGTAGCTCCCTTCCAGGAGAGGCTGGTAAACGAGAGCAGGGGGTAGTAGCTCCCTTCCAAGAGAGGCTGGTAAACGAGATCAGGGGGTTGGAGCTCCCTTCCAGTAGTGGCTAGAGAATGAGAAAAGGTTGCAGCCTTTTGCAGGTGGGTGCCTACGTGCTGGTATGAGTTTACGCCAGTAAAAAATTGTAAGAAGTTTTCTTTATAATAAATATTGAAGATAGAGACAAAAACAGCGGTGGTTTTCTCCCGAACTGGGTTTCCACCTTAAATATTGGTGTTCATGTGTGTTTCTTATGTGTGATGGTTTATTCTGTTATTACTGCACATGCTTACTGCTTACTAAACATCTGATGAATGAATGATGCAATGATCTAAGTAAAGAATTAAATGTATAATAAGATCTCTAGACATATGCAAGTTTTCTTAAGGATATCCACATTTATATGCGAGTTGGGTTCAGTAAAGTAACGTATGGGTTTAAGAGAAACAAAAAGTGAAAAGTTTTCAGTCAGCTCTAAATACTGATTCACCCCCCCTCTCAGTATTTTTCCCAACATGTGGGACCCCAAACCATGCAATAACATGGTTGAAGAAAAATAATCCAGATGTTTGTCCTGTGTTATTAAATGTAGGCATCACTTCAGCCCATTTGGTAAAATAGTCGACTGCGTCAATAATATAACCATGCCCCCTAGACAAAGGAGGGTTACAGGTCATGAAGTTAATACCCCATTTCATAAATGGTCCAGTAGAGACAACAGGATGCATTAGCGCTGGTAGTTTGCAGATTTTACGGTCAAAAATCTGGCATGCATGACAACTTCTGATTGTGAGGATGAAATCTCGAAAAATAGTAGGCCAAAAGTAACCAACGCGGAGTATCTTCTGTGCAGTAGCATATCCAGATAAATTTCCACCACAAGCCCCAACATGGAAATCATTTAATACTTTTTCGGCCTCCTCATGAGTGAGACACCTCCTTAAAATGATATCGACACCACGACGATAAAGTGTATCACCGAAGATCACATAATATTTGGCTTTGTATCGAATACGTCGCTGATCAGAGCAAGAGGTATTAGGTCAAAAATTTTGGGTTTGGATATAAATGATGAAATCTCCATACTAGGGATCAGATGATCTGATCAGAAACAGAGACTCATCTGGAATAGATGGTTCCGACGTAGTAGCAGTACTACCAGAGGGAAGGTCACAGAGAAGATCAGCCAAATCTAAAGACTTATTTGACTTGGATTTGATGAATTCCAAATCAAATTCCTGCAAAATGACAATCCATTTTGAGTATTTCCCCCCCAGAAATTGACGTGATAAGATGTAATTCATGGGGTTGCAATCCAAAACTATTGTTTTTTTTCGGAGCAGGATATAATGGCAAAATATTTGGACATCTTGAACAGTTGCCAAGGCAATATTTTCTACGTACGAGTACTTAACTTCCATATCATTGAGATTGCGACTCAAATAATAGATTGGATGTTCAATTCCATCTTCTACTTGGACCAAAACCATAGCGATGGTCGTTTCAGCTGCGGCGATATATAGGAAGTAATCATTTTGATAATTAGGAGGATACATTAATGACGCTCGGACAACATGGTCCTTGACAGCATCAAAAGAATCTTGCGCAACTTGGTCCCAATGGAAGGGAACTCATTTTTTCAATAATCGAGTAAATCCTTTAGCCATTTCGGCGTAGTTTAGAATGAACCTTCTCAGGAAGTTAGCCTTTCCTTGAATTTTATGTATCTGAAGTAATTTTGATGGTGTAGGAAAATCAAGAATGGCCTGTACCTTCAATGGTTCTATTCGAATTCCTTCTTTTGAGACTACGAATCTGAGAAATTGACTAGAACCAATACAAAACACACATTTGTGTAGATTGAGGTGTATCTTGTAGTGCCGACAACGTAAGAAAATGGCTCTCAAATGCATCAGGTGATCAGTCCAATTTCCTGAATGCGCTGGTAAATCATCTAGATATGGTTGAAAAATGTGCTTGATGTTGTTGAAAGCATAATTCATTGCTCTCTGAAAAGTTTCCCCAACATTCTTTAAACCAAACGGAAGTTTCCTATATGCGAATGTGCCCCAGGGACATATGAATGTTGTCTTATGTTGGTCATCTGGGCAGATATTGATTTGATTATAGCCAGAAAATCCATCCATGAATGAAAAATTCTCGCACCCAGCACAATCGTCAATAATCTGGTCGATAAAGGGAGTAGGATAGTTGTCTTTTGGACAATCCTGATTGACATCCCGATAATCGATGCACACTCTAATTGTTCCTTGTTTTTTCATGATAGGAACGATATTGGCAACCCACTCAATTAGCAGAACAGGGTAAATAAAACTAGCGTGCAAAATTTTTTCAACTTCTTCTTTGATGGCAGCGGCTTTCTTTGGATGAACAAGACGAAGTGGTTGATGCACCGGTTTGACATCAGGATACATATTAATAGTGTGTTCAACTATACTAGTATCTATGCCTGGAATTTCCTCGTAAGACCTAGCGAATACGACACGAAATTCACGAAAAAGAGAGCGATATGAATCAAGTTTTGATGGAGAACAAGATACACCGACATGAATATTTTCTACAATGTTAGGTTTGGTCGAAATATCGATAGAAACCATTTCTTCGATATTAGATAAATTTTGCTCAGAGTCAATTGAATTAGTCGGTAAAGAATTCGAAAAGAAAGTTTTGATGGATGGGTGATATAGTTCAGTGAGATTGTTTTCTTCATAATCAAGAAGATGGGAATGATGATGTTAATCTTCCCATGGTTCTCCTTCTGACATCATAGCTTCCAAATATTTTCATTTGTCAAAAATTTTGAGGAAAATGGATTAGATGGAGTACCAAAATCTAATGAACGATCAACCCAAACACTCGGCAACGTTGATTTCGAATTTTCTGCCCAAGCCAAATAGATTGATTGCTATGCTAGCTCAATAGGGTTGGGTGGTAAAACATCATCTAACGTATAAATATCAGAATTACCCGTACTGTCCCTTAAGCCAAATGGAGTGGAAGAGATCATGTAGCATATCTCTATGTTTGCAATTTCTGCCGACGTCGCGGGTGGCGGTAATGCAAAGGTTCCCATAAGAGTGGAATCCTTTAAGAATCCTACACCAATGTTCTGAATTTCTAGTTGGGGTAAGTGAACAAATGGAACACTTATAGTTACCTGCAAAGTGGAGGAAAAAAAGGATAATTGATTAATCACTGTGATTGCACCTTTATGTGGAAAGGAAATCATTCTAAATTATGTAGAAACAATCGCAGTCATTGCATATACCCATGGTCTTCTGAGTAAAATATTATATTCAAGGGGTCCATCAACAACCTCGACAACAATACTTACTGTTTTGTCCCCTAATTCAACTTGTAGGTTATTGATAATACCACAAGGTTTATATGTTCTTCCATCAAAAGCCTTCAACGTCATTGATGATTGTGATAATCGCAGTGAGCCGAGTGACTTCCAATAGTTTAGAGACATAATGGACATAGATGCTCCCTCATCAATAATAGTGCGATGAGCAAGGTGATTGAGAACATTTACTTGTATGGAGAATGCCAATTCTGCTGGTAATTGTGGCACATAGCCTGTATGATTAAAGACGACAAGATTAGAATCAGTCGGATCAATTCCACCAATGGCTGACAATAAAGCCTGCTTCTGGTAGGGACAATTTTGTAATACCTCAAGAGCAGACATAGTTGAAGGGGATTGAGCCAAATATTCAACTATATTATAATTTTGTGCAACTCTTGCTCAAGGATTATGTGTCGATTTATGAATTACTCCCTTCGATGGTTTAATTGTCAATTCAGGAACAACAGTAGGTGGTACTGATTCATTAGATGGATTTTTTGTCAAGGTAGTCGGTTGATCAGTGGCCGGACTACCATAGTCTTTATTCCGCATCGACACCAAAATATCTTGTAAAGGTTTTGTAGTGGATAACATTAACACTTGGGAACTAGGAGTTGGATCCGTAGCAACCAAATTTGTGTCCGGATTTAGAAATGGGTCTGTCAACACAGCTGATGCATGAGAAATCTTGATGATTTTTGAGACTTCAACACAGTGAGGAAAATCCCTAACAAAGTGTTACTCGTTACATATTATGCATGGATAACGAGGTTTCCGTGGTCCAGACGGTTGATTCGATGATCTTTCCTGTGGGTTAGAAGTTTGCTTTTTCTTTGATTTCCCCTTTTTCTTACCTCCTGGTTGCTTGTCACTTTTTCCTTTGTCAAATGATACGACATTAATTTCAGAAGTAGGAGCAGGATCAGATTTAATAGTGTGGTGTGTGTTTGCAGTTCCTATCAAGCTATTTCTGGCATGAGAGTCCTTTATTTGAGGAGGAACATTGAAATTAGATCACGGCGCATTGGGAATTCTTTCATAGAGCGTACTAGACTGAGTATAAATCAAGTCTAAATATTGAGCATGAGTGATAACTTGCTCTTTTGTGATGACACCACCTTTAGCCACATCCTCAGTTATAGATGGTAACAAGGACGTAATGAACCATTCAGGAAGAATTTGATCAGGAACAAATGTTTTTAACCATTCATCGACGGTGACGCCACTCATGAATATGATCAGTAATGGGAGTAGCATTAGTCTGTTTGAATTTGGTCAAGAGTTTCTTTCCAGTTTTGTATCTGATCAGTAACTGGAAATGGGTCAAAACAACAGTAGCTAAAGTAGTGAAATTGTCGAAAGAAGATCTAGGTAACTCAATGTACCATTTAGCAGCCAGACCTGTGAAAGGACGCTGGAAAAGACGTAGTCTAACAAAATCATCATTCAGGGAATTTGATGAACACCATAAATGATAAGTCATTACATGAGTTGACGGATCTTCTACAGGGTTTCCATTGAATTTAGAAATGTCAGAGGGTAATTTATGAGGTATCACCGACCACCAAGGAGCATAATTGATAGGATCATTGGTTAACTGGTTTAAATCTAGTAATTCCAAGGTTGCAACAAAAGGCAACTGTCTATTAAGGTCAGGTGGAGCATAGCTAGGATAAGATGGAATTGCTTGGGCAATAGGTCTTTGAGCACTAGCATACGGAATTTGATGTTGTTAACCCAGATAGGGGTTGTTTTGCATAGCAAACGCTTGAGAATTCTGTTGACCAAAACCTGGATATGTTATTTGTTGAAATTAAGTTTGAGGCATTTGTGCTTGTGGCTACCAAGGAGTCTGTCCACCAATGTTATAACCCAAATTAGTGTAATTTGGATTCGGTTGATATGTATAATCAAGTTGTTTTTGTGACATCCCATAAAATGGTACACCAAATTGTGAATAAATGATCCCTGATACAGGTTGTTGTAAATTAACCAAAGGATTTTGAGTCTGTGAGGTTAGGCTTAAAGGTGTATCGTCTTGTGGGATTTATTCAATCACAATTAAACCATGAGGAAGAACTTCACCGTCAGGCCCAAAATATATTTCAGACGGTTGACTGTGTGATATAGGAGTTTCAATGGCTACATAAATTTGTGGGATGACCAAGGTAGGAACAAATTCCGGTTGTTCGACTTCAGGATTCAGATTTTCTGGCAAAGAAGAGACATGATCTGGATCAATTTTTTATTGAACAACGTCGGGTCTAGGAGGTATGGTCTCAGCGATTGAATGGATCATGACCACAAGTAGCTGTGAAGACTCCATTTCAACAACAGTAAACGAACCAGGATGTGTGGAAACAATTTGAGTTAGCTCTGGTTTAAAAGATGATGTTTCGCCAAAGGTACGAATTGTACTTGATTCGGCAGATCGTGATCGCCTTCACCTACCAGAAGTAACTTCCGGTGGTAAAGGTAGTTTTAAAGCTAATCTACACGAATGATGGGGGATAGGATTTTTTTCTTCCATGATTACTAATTTATTTTAACCAAAAAAAGAATAAACAAAAAGAGGGTAATGCTAGGCAAAAGGGTTTACCAATAAACTGTGAACTGCAGAATACCTCCTAGCAAACCAAGAAGTACGTGCAGGTAATCTCCCCAAATGCTGTGTTCGATGTATCACAATTTCAGGGTGGCTGACTTGGTTCACTATGGATGGATAGCACCTAAAATTTGTCCTCCCAAATATACCCGAAGGTACGTGGAGGCCCAAGTCCGTATTAGCATTGTCTGATGCGAAACCGAATAGTGGGAGCACCCCTTTATACTTATCGTATTGTAACACCGCCCGATATACCTGAGAGTACGTGGACGAGCTACGATATATTTATGTACGTGGAGTGAGGTATCACACTCGGAATGTATTGCAGACAAGTTAACGACAGCTTCTATGTTTTACGACATCGGAACACGTCTCTAGCCTAGACCTTCTAAATTTTATCGTTATGGTTCCAAAGTGTTGTTAAGTAAATTGAGATTTATTTTATGTTGATCTTGCTTAACAATTTTCCTTTCAAAGGTTCACCGCGATGATGTGTATGAAATTCCTAAAATGCAAGCTAAGAATGATAAACAAACTTTCACTTTCAGCTTTTTCAATGAAGAACCTAGCTAGTAAGGGAAGAGAGCAAATAGTTTGTGAGCAAACAAGTCAATGAACAAAGACAAAATCAATGAATCAAAAACTAAATGCAGATTTCTTGATGTTCCTTTTGCAAAACACACACAATCCTACATGCAAATGCAAGTTTTTCTTTTCAGTTTCCTTAATTTTATGAATGCAGAAAAGAAACTAGGTGCACTAGATCAATAATCCAAATGCTTTTTAATTTTGAGAAATGAAGAATACAAACAACAATTTTTATTTTGAAGGAAAAACAAGGATTTCAAAAAAAATTTCTCCTATCAAGGAAATGAAGATTTTATGACAATTTCCTATTTCGAAAGAAAATGATTCTTAATGCGACCATAAAAAAATACTTTGAAATCAACTTGTCAATGATAAAGAAAAACTTTTTAAATAAACAATGAACAAATTTTTAGCCAAATGAGGAAGAAGTATATAGATTCACTGGTCAATTTAGCATCAAAATTTTCATAACACAACATCAAAAAAAACTGAAGCAAGTTGCAAAGTCAAATTCAAGGGAATTTAGTCACTTTCAGGAGTCAACGCAATCTCCAAGGGGAGACAGTGCTCTGCAACACAGGCTAGGAAGGGAGATAGTGCTTTGCAAAGCACTATGTCTAGTCTAAGGGTACGTTGGGCACAGTAGACAAGGAAAAATGCTACTGTTTAACTCACTGTCTTTTTAAATTAGGCTCTAAAAAAGTTTAATATTTATGTGTAACAGCTACTGGGTGGATAAACAAATAAAATCAGAGGCTAAAACACCTAGAACTAAGATAAATTCTCCTTAGTGGAGTCACCAATTTGTTGGGCCAAAATTGTAATCTACAGATAAATTATGCTTCCCTAGACAGGTGCTAGTCTAGAACAAAAAGTGAAAGAATATACTACTATTTCTCCTAACTCATAACAGATATACGGAGAGGATTGGAGGCTTACTTGTTCAGTCGCTTCCAAATGGCTCCTTCTGTCGCTTCTGTTGCAGCTTCAAATTCAAGCGGTTTGTGAGCTGAATGCTTCCTACAAGAAAGAACACTGAAATAGTAGAAGATGCAATAATATAGATATCTATTCAAGCTAGTTAGCTAAATCAGTAAAGCATAAACTACATACATCAACCAAGATCTTACAATATATAAAATCAAAGCTAATATAGACGCATGTAGGGAAAAATAAGAAGTACTCTTTATTGATGATAGAAGGAGAGGTTACAACCTAGTGACTGATTTGAAGTGACCTTCCAGCATCATTCCCAAGCCTCACCACAGTATAAATCTCTCCAGAAACAGCTTCACAAATCTAGCTCTCAATTTAAAATCCTCCAGCATTTCTCTACTCAAATTCTTCCTTCTCAAACACTTAGATCTGTGTTCAATTTATAGATGACTGTAGGTTTTTTTGCAATCAATAAATTTCCAAAAATAGGGAAGACATGTTTCTAATCATGTAGATGTCAAATGGACACTTGGATCCGAAGCTTGACACATGTGAACTCTTCTAGAAGGAACAGGCCAAGTGGAGATTCTAGAACAATGAGAATTTCGCTCCCAATGTGACCAACACACCTGTGAATGTCGGAAGTTCTTTGCATAGTAGACTTGCATGGGGCTACCTGCATATGCAACGCACGTAGGCCCCTTAGAGCCTGCGTTGGTGAGCTCTCATATGCTAAATAATAAGCTTCAAACCATGGAAACCTTTTCTTGATGAAAGTTATGATTGATTTGTATTGTTTCTTGTCTTAGGGCATATAGCAACTGAAATGATGGGGAATGATAGACCCTTGATCATTGGTCCTGGAGATGATGCCCAGTTAACTAGGTCATTGGGAATGGTGCCCAAATTTACCTATAACACATACCATATGATTTTTTAATCCTCAAGAGTGTAACTGGAATATATTACGTGTTCAACAATACATTGTTCAGGAATGAAATGAGAATCAACAACACGACACTCGGCCACTGTGCCTTCAACCATCTCGCCCCTATTACATAAAAATCAACTCTTAAATATGGTAGCACAAAACAAACTGTTGTTAAATTTTAGGAATGAAATTAAATAAAAAAAACTAAAATTAGTAAACAAATCAAATTGTTGCATAAATTTAGAACCGTTGAATGATTCGAGGCTTAGAAATCTGAAGCATGAAATTTTTTGACTGCCACATAAGCTTCTTTCTACCACCTGCCCTATGTATTCACTACTGCAAGAAATGTGGGATTGACTACCACCTGCACAAATTATTCCCTTAAAATTTGGAAATTATTCGATGAACTGCTACTTATTCTCTTCCTTGGAATCTGAGTCAAATCTGCCACCTAACCAACCCCTAAGTCTGCTGTAAGAAATGTGAAAATGACTGCCACTTAATTAATCATTTTCCACCTATGTCGATTGAAATCAGAAACAAAATGGCCACTTGGAACAAAAGCTTCATCTATTTGGTTTAAGTATTGCCTTTACAATGCTCATACATTTGATGCTCAAGCTCTAATTCTACCTCTTTTGTTTTCTGGGAAGATAGTTCTTTCTTTCTTGTGTTCAAATTTATGGGAAAAATAACTATCTATTAAAAAGGTAACTATTTCTTGGAAATAACTAAAAATCTCCCAACATAGTAAACTGTGAGGCTCAATCTCTACAAAAAAACTAAGCATGATAATAAAATATTGCTAGCAGCATTGTCTTCAGAAGTTAAAACCAAAACATGAGATTAAATGACACATAAAAACCCCTTTAGGTCTTTCTTGCTGTAGCTTCTCTTCTTTTTTGCAGTCTGGTATCCATCCTTGGATAGTACCTCCACTTAATCTGCTAGTTTTCCCATATATCTTATTCATTGTTGTAAAGGATATAATCATGATATGTCGAGGAAAATTGATGTACTGTGTCATGGTAAAAATTATTGAACTTAAAAGCATGGCTAAGGCTCCCAGTTAAACCACAAGATGAACCTATATTTTCTTCAGCATACACTTTATAAGGGAATGCATACAAATTTCCCACTGTAGCAATAGCCATCTTGACACAAATAAAAAATTTCTGAATATCGGCAACATCTTCTGCACTTTTAATCATGCCATACTCTGGTGCAAGAAAAACTAGCACTCCCTACCAGTATGTCAGGAAGACAACAGATTTTATGATTATAAAGTTTGGAACTGGATTGAATGGCCAAATCAGATGTCTACAGGCCACATAAAATCAAATCAGTGCATACAATGCCAAAGGGTATGATATAGTGTAAATGATAGTCACATATAGGAAGGCTTGCTTGGCATTGAAACACCAACACTGGAATCTCCTAATGTCAACATGTCTAAGGAATTTTCATCATTTATTAGGGCATCTGTTTGAATGGAAGAATCCTTATTTCAGTTGGTGAATTTATTTCCCTGATCCTTTGCAAAAAATTTCTCCTTCTGTCCCCACAATTTGTTTCATACCCATCCTTCAAACATGATATGAAGGTGTGATCATTGGCAGCCTTGGCAGCCTCTATAATCTCAGATTATGTTGCATTAGGTCTTCCATATAATATGGTATCTTTGATGGTACCTCCAAATAGAGTTGGTTCCTATCCAACCAATGATATAAACTCCCTTATACATCTCAAGTTTAATGTCTAAACATCCAATCCATCGATTGTGATCATCCCTTGAAATGGATCATATAATCTGTCAAACAGTGCTATGACTTTCGACTTGCCTGATCCACTATGCCCAACCAAAGCTAAACTAATCCCTCTGTTACAATCCAAACTAAATTCGTTCAATATTATCATTTGGCCGAGTTGGATAGGCAAAGCTCACTTTTTTGAACTCAATGTCCCCTTGGATGTTCAGTGGAGTTATTTTCTCTGAATCATCTGGATTGATTTTGGTGATCTTGAACTGATTAGTCCCTATTTCACAAGCTTTCCACCGTACCAAAAATCTAAATCCCAAGTCAAGAATGTTAGGCTTTGAGCACTTGCTATTCCAAAACTGGTTAACCATGATAGTCTGATGCCCTCCTTAAGAATCCCCTGTTGGGTAGCTATGAATAGTGCTAAGACTATGTCTTTGGATCACAATGTTGTGATTTTTTTGTGGTTTGCCACTGCTTTTGCTACTGTTTGGCTGCCCCGATTTTGGGCCTTTCTAGATTTGCTGGACACTACAAGAAAAAAGGAAATTGGTGAGGGGCGAAAAATGTCACCATAAGCTCATTGGTGAGGGTTAAAAGAGCCTTTGTCACCAAAGGTGGCGTCGCCGAAAGTATAGGTGTTGGCAAATAATCAGGTCTCATAGGCAAGACCTAGGTTCAGGGGTTGTGGCCAATAAGGGAATCCACTGTAGTCTAGAACCACGCCGGAATTATCACCCTACTCCGGAGAGTAGAGAGTCTCACCCGAGGCGTGCCGCAACCACATGCAGAAGGGCAATAGATCGATAGCAGGGAAAGGATCCGAAACTCATGATTAACATAGAATGGATTGCATTAACATCATATATACGCAAGAACATTCAGAGAGTATATAGGTATTAAGCAAATAAAATTTTAAATCATCACAACCACCATGCATGCATGTGAATCACCTAATAAGACAACAACCTATAATTGTATTGATCTCTTCTGCCAAACCCATAGTTACATAGCTTTCGCAAGGAGAGCTTACAAGTCCGATACAGATGCCTTATGGAACAGAAAGGTAAATAAGCGAAACATAGGAACTATAGAGATATCATCCTCGGTCTGTGTTCCCACTGCAACGTCTGTTCTTCTCCTTCAGTCGCTCTGCATTCTCTCTCTTTCTTTCGCTCGGGTGACGGCTATTTATTCACCCACTTTCGCAACTGTTAGTTCTTCTTGCGTTCTTCTTCAGCTGCTTCCAGTTTCTCTCTTGTTGTCTATGTGTTCTGCTCGTTGTCTTCTACTGTATGTCTTCTTCGTCTGTGCTCATGCATCTGCTTTCTTTAGCTATGTACCTGTTCCCTCGCAACTTCGGTAGCTCCGCTTATTTATATAGTTGTGACTTGGTTGCGACTACCATGTGTCTTCATCCCGCAACCCAAAATCTGTCCTTTATTCAAAATTCAAAATATTCAAACCATGTTTTCAAAACAAGGGCCCCAACAGGCCCCGACCACAGTTTCTTGACTCATCCCCGAGTCAATCATAGATCACAGTCTCTATCTCCATTGCCCCGTTAGCCCCCGTGGCCTGTTCTCGCTGTGCGCCTTCAGTCTGTTGTTCAAACAAGGGCCCCAACTCCGGGACTCTGTGGAACGTTGTAGCTTTAAGCTCAATGAAGTCCAACACAGCTTGCTGCCACCCTTGCAATAGTGAATCTGTTTCTTCAGCAATCTTGGTGACAGCGGCCTCCTCTATGTGCATCGGTACAGTCCCGAACACTGAGCTAATCTGGGTTTTGGCCTCAGCGGCCAGCTGTTGCATCATCCTGGTGCTGTGTTGGATGGGTGGGCGGAGCTCACAAATGACCCATTTGGCCACGGCTGAATTGGCCTCTGTTTTCTGGATCTGTACTTCGAGATCATCGGCCTGGGCATATAACTAGTCCAACCTCGCAAGGTCCGTGGCCTCTTGAATTTCCCTCGAAACCTGTTGTAGCTACCCTGAAATTGGCTGTGCTTTGACGGTAAGGGCCAGTGAACATTCCTGAAGACCCTTCAGGAGTTCGTGAGCCTCACACGCTGCATATTGGAGATTTTCCTGCATGTGAGTGGCCTAGCCTTGCTTGGCTGCGACCTGTGCTGCATAGACAACCGCTGGATCGGGCAGCTCTGGTCGTGCAGCTAACGCTGCTTGAAGCTCCTGATTTTCCCTGTGGAGACTAGTGAATGTGATCCGGAGGTGGAAAGCCTATGCTACGACACTCGTCTCCAAGACATCGGCAGGCAGCGGAGCATAATGGGCCCCGACAGTTGACCAGAACTCTGAAAACACCCAGGAGATGTTTTTGATCTGATCTTTCAGTTGTTCCGGTGCAGTGAGGAGTTGGTCGCGCTGTTCAGTAAGCACTATAATTTGTTGCTACTGCTTGTCACACCACTGCTGTAGCTCAAAATGAAGCCTTTTGGCTTGCTGGGCCACCCTTTGGATAAATAAGTACAGCTAAGCCGTACCCCATGTTTCTAAGTTGGCACTCCCCGAAGTGCCCTGATCCGATCTCCTTTCTTGCAAAGGTTGCCCACTAGCAACTGATCGAGTCGAGTGCTCTGTAGGGGATGGCGGTGGGGTCTGTGGGTGTTCTGAGTCGGCCATATTCAAATCCGGCCGTTGCTGCTGATCGGTATGGTCAGTTTGTGGAGGGACAGTAGGCTTAGGCTGAGCCTCGGCTGAGTCGGCATTAATGTGAGCCATATGGGTAAATAGAGCAGACAGAGAGACTTGGGGTTCTCCCATGGGGTCGACTAGTGGTACTACTGCTTCAGTACTGGAGTCAACTTCAACCCCGTGGTCCCCACCAAAGAGTTCCCGGATGAGTGGGTCGGACACGGTAGCAGATGAATTGGATGGAGCGGATGAAGTGGTAGGTGGAGGTGGAACTGTGGATGGAGGTCGAATGTTAATGAAATATGAAGGTTCAATAAGGGGTTCTTCCTGTATCAGCGCCCCTGTATTTGGCGACAGTGGTGGATCATCATCAGTGAGGTCCACCATCGGGTTTGCTTCAGTGGTGCGAGCTCGCTCGGCCAGAGGAGTTTCTAATTGATCTGGGGTCGGGCCCTTTTCCCCCATCAGGGTGATGATTGGGCTTGTAGAGGTGAATAGAACAATAGGGATGGGGGAGGTGAGAGGAGTTGTATGGGGGTGCGAGGTGGAACGAGCGAGCTAAAACTTAGAAAATAAAGGGAACGGAGCAGCACCGCTTGAAATAACCTAGGCCGCCGCATTGAAATTGCGTACCTGAGTGTTGAAGTGGCAGACGATGGGGACGAGCGGCTCTGGGAGTTCCTGTGGTGGTTCTACCACATCCGTCTCGGCAGGCTGTTGCAATGGCAACATCCACTCAAAGTTGTACCTGGGGATCCCGTCGCGGGTTTCCATCGTGACCCCCGACCACGAATAGACTTCACGGTGGAAGGTGGCATCTTCTAGCTGAAATTTCAACGGCGTCATGCGGAAGGTGTCCTCCGACACGCAAGTGGGTCGGAGGTAAGTATGCCTGTGACCTACCCCGAACCACACTTGCTCGCTGTATTCATCTAACAGGTTTCTGGGCACCCATTGCTAGCTGGTTACGATGTTCGTCATTAACCCATACTAGCTCTGAAATGCTTCGTCATTCACCTGTTTGGTGCTTGGATCAGCTAACACCTTCCATGGAACAAACTTCATCATGAGAGGTTGGCCCTATGGAATTTCCACTGGTACCTAGACAAGAGGAGTGTGCCATTTCCACATGGAAAAATCAACGATCAAGTATCCGTAAATGAAGCTGTTAGCGCACTTGTAATTCTCTTCGCACGCATCAAATAGCTCTTTCAACAGGAAGGAGCACCAGTTCAGCTTGGTGCCCTGAACGCAGTGCTCTGCAATAGAGATAGTGTCCAGGGTGCATTCGCCCTTTGTGTAGTGCCTCATTGTCTTACTGGCAATGAGGTAGTAGGAAAATTTAATCTCGGTCTTATTGATAAGCTCGATCTTGGCTTCCTTCCCTCCCCGCCGAGTGCCATATTTGATATATAGGTCTGCATCTCCTGACTTCCGCGCTCGCTTGGCGGTGGTCTGACATTAAGTCGAGACATCTGCACCATTCTGTGAAAGCTCGGTCAGACGATGGATGTCTTCAGCATGAATGGTAATTTCCCTGTTCAGCCACAAGGACCCATTCTGAATGCGGTTGAGTAAGAAGCGAGTGCACTGCAACACCAGTCCTGTGGTCCTGAAGACCAAAAGATTTCATAAATTCATGAGAGAGGATTGCTGAAGGCCCCGGAACGCTGGTAAAATTCTGTTGGCTGCATGCATGGCTGTGCTGTAGTAGTGCTCCATATACACCTCCCAGTGGAGTGCCAGGAATTCGGAAGAGTCGGAAAGGTTGGCATCTATCAAGACTGCACTGTCATATTTCCCAACCAGGGACTCTGTCTTGTGGATCCTTCTGTCGAGCTCTGGTTCGAGGATGGATGGGAGGGCCTTCGGCATTTTTTCTCGGCACTGATAGACGTGCAGAATGTGTCTCAGTGTCCTCTCTTGGTGCTGTGTGTCTGGATCGCTCTGCTGCTCTGGCTCTGCTGCAATTGCTAATTCTAATTGCTCCGGCATTCTAGTGCTTTTTTCCATGCAAGTTATGGAATTTCCTGGCACGAGTGAAGTTGATGAGACCCCAATGAGTTAATTCCGGTTGGAATTCTTCTCTGTGATAATTGTGTGATCAATCGCGTGTCTATGTGTATTCTGACAGTTGCTGATGGTGGCATGGGGCAGTGGGCGGACGCGATGGCTGAGGTTACTACGGATGATGGTAGAATGATTATGGTGAGGTTACTTCCAATTATGGTAATTTATGATTCAAATCTAGACGATCCTACGGACTGACACAAGTACTGACTGAAATGACCTGGACTGACACTAACACGTTTATGAATCCTACAGGGATGACACGTTGGACATGCCCCTCCCCGACCATAGTCGGTTGCGGTGTGGTCCCCACAACATAGCAGTGATTGAAAAGCTATGCAAAAAAGAAAAAGACTACCTATGCTCATCCCGGTTGCGAGAGAGTTATTCAGCTACACTACTCTACGGGTGCTCTTGGGTGCGAGATTTATTGATGAAAAGTGAGAGTTACTTACTCCTGGTAGGGTTTTAGGCGTGCGCCATTCACCCACCCAGGTAAAACAGTACCGTCCAGCTGAGCCAACCAAACGGCTCCAGAATCTCGAATCTCAATGACGAAGTAAGGTCCCAGCCAGTGCATCTGCAGCTTTCCTAGAAACTTCTAAAACCTGCTGTCATATAAGAGGACCTTACCGCCAACCTGGAATGTTTTGTTCTTGATGTGGCGATCGTGCCACGCTTTCTGCCTATCCTTCTGAACCTTCTGGTGAAATTCGGCCAGAAACCGGGCCTCATCAAGTTCTTGTAGTTCATGGAGGTGTTCCTGAAGCGACTCCTCTTCCGAGAACTG